>JAWQFJ010000305.1:0-12500 GCA_034096865.1 Theodoxus fluviatilis | reverse complement strand
ACCCGGTGTTACATCTCTGTGCAGCGCCCAGTACCCGGTGTTATATCTCTGTGCAGCGGCCAGTACCCGGTGTTACATCTCTGTGCAGTGCCCAGTACCCGGTGTTACATCTCTGTGCAGCGCCCAGTACCCAGTGTTACATCTCTGTGCAGCGCCCAGTACCCGGTGTTACACCACTGTGCAGCGCCCAGCACCCGGTGTTACATCTCTGTGCAGCGCCCAGTACCCGGTGTTACACCACTGTGCAGCGCCCAGCACCCGGTGTTACATCTCTGTGCAGCGCCCAGTACCCGGTGTTACATCTCTGTGCAGCGCCCAGTACCCGGTGTTACATCTCTGTGCAGCGCCCAGTACCCGGTGTTTCACCACTGTGCAGCGCCCAGTACCCGGTGTTACATCTCTGTGCAGCGCCAAGTACCTGGTGTTACATCTCTGTGCAGCGCCCAGTACCCGGTGTTACATCTCTGTGCAGCGCCCAGTACCCGGTGTTACACCACTGTGCAGCGCCCAGTACCCGGTGTTACATCTCTGTGCAGCGCCCATTACCCGGTGTTACATCTCTGTGCAGTGCCCAGTACCCGGTGTTACATCTCTGTGCAGTGCCCAGTACCCGGTGTTACATCTCTGTGCAGCGCCCAGTACCCGGTGTTACATCCCCGTAGGAGAGGCAATGCTGGCTTAGCTCCTTGCCCAAGGATGCAACTGCAGGATCAGTGCAGCATTGAACACCATACCTGCCAGTCACAAGGCTAATGTCCTGACACAGGCCTAGAGCCCCATCAGTGTGGGCATGGCAACAGAAGGCGGAGAAAAGCAGTATGGAACATTATAATATTGACATTGAACTGTATTGGAAAACTACAGGTTAACATCTTACTTACTTACTTAGTGGGTGTTCTATTAGTCCGAAAGGTTGCTTTTCTGCACTGACAATTTAGCGTTTATGGAGTCTTAGCCAGTATCATGTATCTATCAACACAACAGAGTTAAGTCTGCAAACTTTCAGAGAACTGAAGGATGATTCAGGGGGAGAAGGCAGGACATTGGGCACCAACAGGTGCTGGAGTTGTATAGGAGTTGAAGATTTCTAGTCCCTGCACAGTATTATGTATACTTGGAGATGATTGCATGCTGCTCTTCCAAATTCCATGACATCTGTATTCACTGCTATGTACTTCACCGGACAAATAAAAACCGCTGGCGCTGAACCTCCAGGTTTTGGCATATAAAAAAAAAAATGATAAAGATCGGGTTCGAACCCGCAACCTCTCGAGAAAAGATGGGGAAAAAACACTCATGAACAAAAACACTATAAACCAGGTCGGGTTGGAACCCACAACCTCTCGAAAAAAGAGAAGAAAAAAGTTTCAGCGCAGAATCGAACCTGGTCATGCATGACCACGAGTCCAATGCTCTACCACACGAGCCATTAGACTTAGAGAATTGATATGACACTGAGACAAAAGTTCGCCACCCTAAAGTGGACAATGCTGGTGGAAAAAAAATCTATATTTTCATTTGTTTGTTTGTGTTTCATGAAAGTGTTGTGTATGAAGTATCTTTATTTATGGATAAAAAGATAATAGTTGTTGTGGGTTTTCTGTAATTTTTTGTTAATGCCGACGCTGGACATCTGATGGTGGTTACAGGACTAAAATGTAAAGCTATTTCTGATTTGAAGAAAAAAATTGCGCGATCGCGTAATGCTGAAAACCAGCAAAATTGAAACGTTCTCCGCCAACTGTGGAACAGAACGAGTCAATCCTGTTAACACGATGCATAACTGGTAGATTTTTAGGCTAGATTCGCTTCGAAAAGTTGCAGATAATCTGATGGTGTTAGACTGCAAGTGTAACTTTTCTGACTTGCATTCCACTCAACACATTTTTGACTTGGTGGACATGTACTCGATTAATTGACTCGATTAAATTGAACTGATGTATTTGATATAAATTTGTATTAATCCTGAAAAATTATGAAATCATACTTCATTCATTCGCGCATTAGTCTTGGCAGCGTTCAGAGAACGAAGTAAACATCAAACTACTTGGACCATAAGGTCAGAGCGAGTAGCAGACGAAACTATCACCGTCACGTGACACAAACCGGCCAATCAGAAGCGATGACGCCGGATGTGAAGTTCCTGCTATCTTACGGTGGTAATAATCGGGCAAAGTCTGAATAATCTGAGAAAGAAACTCGAATTGGTTCATTATTTGTATGAATGCGAGTTTTTTGGTCGACTTCGGTAAATTTCGCGCTGCCTCGCAGTGATGATTGTATACGAAGCTGTCGTCTGATAGGCGAAAGCGATCCGCGAAGCCAGCGGTTTCGACCATATCAAAGATCCTATATACACTAAGATGACTCACTCCAATACTTTGAGCTTCAGATAGTGCCTCACGAGGAGCGCACATGTTTGTGATGTAAAACGTGACCTTCATTACAGTATTACACTATGATCGAGTGATCTTATCCGATACCAGTTGATGTTTTACCCCTCTGCTAAGATTATAATACAACTCATTCGAGTTTTACATGAAACATTTAGTTATCTCGATCGTCTGCTGGCGTAGTGGCTACGGTTCGATCGTGTTCGTCTGCTTGGTTCGTAGTGTTGATCATTATGAATGGTGTTTCTTGAAATAAGGTCAGTAAGCCTATATGTTAATTTATAACGCTAATATAACCCTGGGCTGTCTTAATTTATCAAAGCTGTATGTTGATTGCGTCAATAGGTCGTGAAATACATTTTACGAATCCAAGCTTCTCGTACTTCTATTTATAGCTGACGCGCGGACCTCAGCGGCACCAGGATAGATTATAAATACATTGTTGTCCTCGAACCTGCCTGCTGTTGACATCGTGTACAATGCTAGTATTGTCTGATGCTATGAAATACGTTCACCAGTAAAAGGTCCAACACATGGAGAGAGACAGACACAGACCTACACACCACAACACATGGAGACAGTCACAGACCTACACACCACAAAACACATGGAGACAGACAGTCACAGACCTACACACCATCTTTGAAGTGCTGCAAGAACAAAACAAAACAAACAAAATGTTTTCCCCCCTTTTTATTATCGATTCACTGCCATTAGGCCAAGCCAACAGACTACCAGTACCAAGTTGTTGCGCTTAAGTCAGGACAGACAGAACGAACGAACGAACTTTATTTTACAAGGGTAGTGAATTAGGCAGTACAGTAGTCGCCGCTTATTAAAAACACATTGGGACCGAACAAAAGTGTTTTTAATAAGCGGCGTTTTTATTAACCGTTTGCTTGTTGAACATGTCCATCAGTAACGAAGTAAATCCGGACCTTACCAACTGTATTTAAAAAACGGCTGTTTTTATTAACCGCGTGTTTTATAAGCGGCGACTACTGTATTGCCTTTCTTACTTACATTCAGCCCTTGAGGCAAAATATTCAAATGTGGTAAGAGAGAGAGAGAGAGAGAGAGAGAGAGAGAGAGAGAGAGACAGAGAGAGAGAGAGAGAGAGAGAGAGACAGAGAGAGAGACAGAGAGAGAGACAGAGACAGAGAGAGAGACAGAGAGAGACAGAGAGAGAGAGAGAGAGAGAGACAGAGAGAGAGACAGAGAGAGAGACAGAGAGAGTGAGAGAGAGGGGGGGGGGGGGAGGGGAGCTGGGAAAAGGGGAGGAAGGGAAGAGAGAATGAGAGTAAGAGGGTGGGTGGGAGAGAGAGAGAGAGAGAGAGAGAGAGAGAGAGAGAGAGAGACAGAGAGAGAGAGAGACAGAGAGAGAGACAGAGAGAGAGACAGAGAGAGAGTGAGAGTAGCCATAAGTACTGATCAAAAGATCAGATAAAGGCCTTGCGGCCTAAGACATCTGAGGACATATCTATCTAAATCATTCTCTGTCCTCGCAAATGACGTCACGAATTCTATTCTATTCTATTCTATTCACCCTCCTTCAAAAATCTCCTCGCAAATGACGTCACGTTTATTCGAAGTCAAATGATGACGTCACAGATTTTGCAAAATGGAGTCTGTTGAATTGTTTTCATTGAACACCAAAATGTAAAAAAGTCACTTTCTTTTAAAACCTCTTCTGAAAATTTGATAATATTGAATCGGACCTAACTTCCAGTCAGTGTGCAAAATTTCAAGGAAATCCGACAGTAGTTTTTGAGATATAAGCCGTGGAGACGGGACAGACACACAGACAGACACACACACACACACACACACACACACAGACAGATAAAGTCTGTAGGACCTCCAGTAAACCTGGAGGGATAACCTCCGTTGAATACATATTCATTGAGGCAAAGTATGTTTCAAGTCTTGAGGGTTGCCAATAACCTCTTTTGAATGAGTATTTGCCATGGCAAAATCTGTATCAGTCTTGAAAGTTGCCAATAACCTCTTTTGAATGAGTATTTGCCATGTCAAAATCTGTATCAGTCTTGAAAGTTGCCAATAACCTCTTTTGAATGAGTATTTGCCATGGCAAAATCTGTATCAGTCTTGAAAGTTGCCAATAACCTTTTGAATGAGTGTTTTACCATGACAAAGTATGTGTCAAGTCATGAAAGTTGCCAATAACCTCTTTTGAATGAGTGTTTACCATGGCAAAGTATGTGTCAAGTCATGAAAGTTGCCAATAACCTCTTCTGAACGAGTGTTTACCATGGCAAAGTATGTGTCAAGTCATGAAAGCTGCTATGAAAACAAAGGGACCGTAGATATGGGCTAACCAACTTGTTCCTGCCTTCCCTCCACAGACGGCCCTCCCATCATGATCACTGGGAGCCTGATGGGCCACATAGCGGTGTGGGACCTGGAGGAGCGCAGGATTCGCTGCCAGATGAGAGACGCACACAAATCTGCCGTGTGTGGACTCCACTGCCTTCCAGGTGAACCGCTAATGGTCACCAATTCCGCAGACAACACTCTGAAGGTGAGAGACTCGGCGCTTGAACTTGAAGGAAGGGGGCATTTTAACCCTCTGCGTGCCGTCGGCGGTCATAACCGCCGACGTAGTTACCTCCCCTCACAGCCGTCGGCGGATACAGTCAACAGACGGATAGGCATGTTTGAATCTGGCGCCGTTTGCTATGAATCTTGGGATTGTGAGAGCTCTCTACGCATGGAGACTGCGCAGAAGAGCCTCGCTTTCATAATAACAGTCGCCATATTTTTTCACTTCAAGTGCGCGAATTTAGAGCGAATTTAGAAGTTACCGATTGAGGTAGACACGCTGTTGCGCGATTTCGAGTGCGCACGCTGGCCCAGAAATGGCTGAGCTCGATCCTGATGAAGAGTGAATCTTTGAAATATTGTTCGATTCTGACTCGGAAGAAGAATTCCATAGCTTCACAGAGGAAGATTTGGTCGAGTTTGCCACAGACTGACAGTGACAGACGAAATCGAAGTTGAACCAGCCCACTTCAAGATTCCGTCTGCGTATGACCACTCATGGTTGCTGTGGCAAACTCGACCAAATCTTCCTCTGTGAAGCCATGGAATTCTTCTTCCGAGTCAGAATCGAACAATATTTCAAAGATTCGCTCTTCATCAGGATCGAGCTCAGCCATTTCTGGGCCAGCGTGCACAGTCGAAATCGCGCAACAGCGTGTCTACCTCGATCGGTAACTTCTGAATTCGCTCTAAATTCGCGCATGGACTCTCCTCAACATGTGCCCGATGAGGTATCTAAATTGGATGCTTTTCATCTCTATTTCAACTAATAAAGTCGTTGACTTGATGGTCGACGAAACGAATCGCTATGCTGGTCAAGTGAGGGCGAAGAAAGGAAGCGATGCGGGAATTTATTCTCGAGTAAGTCAGTGGCACTCGACACGTTTTTTACTTGTGTTGTCTCAGTTTTTTTTCCTTATCATATTGTATTGCATGGACATAAATTTCAGTGGGTCTATCAGAGAGAGCATTCAATTTTCCATCTTTCCTCCAAAAATTTTGCCTCTATAGCAAAGAATAAAATAATTGTATATTTTTAAACAGAAGAGGGGTCTCGGTTTTGGGGCACGCCCAGAAAATAACTGGCTGCAGGGAGGAAAAACTGTGAAAAATTAATGGCGTCCAGAGGGTTAATTAGCTACCTTCTATTCCCATGTTGTTGTCTTTTAGTTGTACATGTATGATGCATGGAGCCAGCTGGTTGTCCATTCATTTATTTATTCATTTGTTCATTCACTCATTTGTGCATTTATCCATTAATTAATTAATTATTTATTTGTTTTTGTTCATTCCTAATGGAGTGTGGATGGGATGCAGGGTGGTAAAGCAGGACATCATAATAAAATTAAGAGAGGGTCGTTAATAAGGGTGGATAGGGACTCTGAAAGAAAAATGGATTACCCCAGTCTGTGTCATATTCTTGCATTTTTATCAACGTTGTGGCCATATGTAGCCTACAAGGCTGCTGGGCCCTTAAACTCACTCCATCCATCCATCCATCCATCCATCCATCCATCCATCCATCCATCCATCCATCCATCCATCCATCCATCCATCCATCCATCCATCCTATCCTTGCATAAAGATATTTGCTTGAGGAAGGAACAACATAGTGTTAATAGGGTAACATAGAGCGTCCTTCAGGAATTCCGGTTCAGAATAATCTTCTATCGTAATGAGGCATTCTTGCATTCTACGTCACACCTTGTGCTGTCACGTGACATCCGGTTTCTGCGATATGGTAATTCACAAGTTTCTCCGGAACGTATTCCTTTAAAACGGACGTTTTGCCAGACTCCTGTTTGGTGAGTATTTTTGCATTCTTCCGTTGTCCTAACGTTACTGTAATCACAAGAAAATGATACCATGTCGTTTCAACTGCTGATTTGTAAAATTAAATGGCTTGACTGACAAACAGTAAACATTTCAGGCGTAGTTTAGTCGACCAACTGCTTCGACTACGGCGACCCAAAAGATGTCTCGCTTCACGTTTTAAATTGCTCGATTTTCCTTACTAGTTAATCAAAACATCAAGTTATGCGATGCTTGTCTTATTTTATGGGTAAATGGAAAGTCTGATGCTAAATGTATGGTTATTTAATCGTCAGACGGCTATTTTGTGAAATGTGACCCAATTCGATTCCATACAGCGTGATCGTGATGCGTGATGCGCGCGCACCCTCATTACATATCAGATTATTCTGAACCGGAATTCCTGAAGGACGCTCTATGATTCCCTAATATTGAATGCCTTCCATTTGAATCTGCCTTGTACAGTGTAGTGTTATCATCCATCGGAGACCTTGTCTTTGGTGCTTCCTCTGAGCTCCTTCACAAGTTTTCATCTCACTGTCACACTCAGATGAATTTTTGCTTGGCTTCTTCTTGCAGAAAGTGTGAGCTTAATGGAAGAGAGAGAGAGAGAGAGAGAGAGAGAGAGAGAGAGAGAGAGAGAGAGAGAGAGAGAGAGAGAGAGAGAGAGAGAGAGAGAGAGAGACAATCCACCCCCTACCCCACCCACCCAATTTCTACTCCCATCCCCATCCCCCACCCTTCTCTCCACCCCCTTTCCCTAATATCCCATCCTTGAATTTTTGTGTCAGTGCAGTCTTGCTCATCACTGCAGGGGTGTTCAAACCCACTTGCCCGCTCGCCCGAGGCGAGTTAAAATTGCGTCGGGCTAGTTAAAACTGCTGAGTTTGGAGCACTTCGATTCTATTTGCAATTGTCCGTTACTGGATAGCAACAGTCATATTGTCTGCCGCTGCATCTGCCATGTTTTTCATCTCGCTTCGTCTCGCGTTAAGCCTCGAGTGTTCCGGCGTCGCTCGCAACGAGCTAAAAATAGAGCTCAGCGTCCTCAACTCGTGCTTGATGGATGTGTTCGTCGTGCGTACTAGCAACACGAATAAACCATCCCCAGAAAAGAAGCAAAAGAAAACTGATGAAGAAAAGAAGAAGGACAAGGAAGACGAAGTTCAAGTTTAATTGCTTACATGGCTCTACTGTTTTCTAGTCAGTTGGATTGTTTTTGATTACTACTAAGTTCTGTACAGTTTATTGTCATTTAATTCCAGAATACCCTCTGTTTTGTGAAGTTTCCTAATCAGCTTTGAGTTGGTTAATGTTTACTTGTTTACAAGGTATTCTTGTACTCTAGTCAGCTGGATTGTTTTTTATGACTACTCAGTATTGTACAGTTTATAGTCTCCTACCTGGTGAGATTCTAGGGTGAATTTTTTTTTTGTTAATCTGAATTTATGGTTAAAGTCAGTTCTGAATATAATTCTTTGTTGTTGCTATGAATAACAAGTTTTGATGTTTTATTGATTCATTTATTTTTCAGTTTTCTAGCCAGGTTTTAAAGTTGGACTATGCTTTGTTGATTTCAAGCTGTGCAAAATACATAGCATATCATCTTCAATAAAGTCATGTTGAGTTGGTGTGTTTAGAAACTGCATTCAGTTTTTCATTATTTGTGTGTGGAAGGCGGGCTGGTAAAAAAAGTTGTGGGCTAGTAACTTTTGTGTCCAACTAGCCCGGCGGGCTAGTAAGCCGAAATAATTTTGAACACCCCTGCACAGCCAATGTCTGCGCTGCACATTGTCTGCAAAACAACGCAGGGCACACAGTCAGTGAGTCACCGTACTTACTTACATGTATATCATGGCTGTGCTTGGTGGCAGGTGTGGATCTTCGACATGTCGGACGGAAGCGGTCGTGTGCTGAGGGAGAGGGCAGGGCACGCAGCTCCACCCTCGCAGATCCGTTTCTATGGAGACACCAGCCAGACCATCCTCAGTGCAGGCAAGTCTCTGCACACTCCAACACTATCAGATGTCCACTGCATGGTTTGGTGATTGGTCCCCACCGAGTGCCCATGAAACTTTTTTCCATTTCTTCCCTGCAGGGGTCTAGTCTGATGTTGAAAATATTTATTTGGGCTTGCTACATTTTCATGAATCAGTTTCATCTGTACACAGTAAAAGTCAATGTTTGTCCATACTAACAATGCCAACAATGAAAATCCACATGTGCAAACTTTTCAGTGATGTACACAGGTGCTTCTACAAGCATGCCATGAGAGCTCCTTTGAGGCCAGTAGATCCCACTCACTGAGAGCGGCCTGACGCCTTTCTCAACTGGAGGTTGTAAACCTGTGGGGCTTTTTTGCTGTCCAGACATTTTTCATTGGTCCTTTAGTATCCTAGTGGCACATCTCCCTAGTCTTTTCTCCTACCGGGTCATTTCATCCCAGAGCACTTCTTCCCTGATCACATCTCCCCTGTGGCAATTTCTCCCACAAAACCATTTAGCTCCCATACTTTTTTTACTTCAGACATCCGCTTTTCTATTCACCCCGACTCCCCCAACCTACTCCATTCCAAAATGATCTTCTTTTTCTCAACTTCTGCATCCTTTCTCCTGTCAGTTGCAAATTGCTTTTGCCATTTAAAGGTTATTTCCTTAGTTAAAGGAACTCACAGAATGCATATAATTTTGGATCATTCTACACACACAAATGAGATAGATCTTGTGGGCAGATGTCCATGAAAACTGTGATCAATTATACAATGTGCAGAAGACTTCAAAATCTTTAGACCAGAGTGGAAACATGGTTCACTTGTTACACTTGTTCAGTTATCCTTGTAATGGAATATTCATCCGTGAGGAGGAAACGTCCCGGGAGGAAATGCCTAGGAGCAAAATGTCCAGGGATGAAATGATCTTGGGAGAGAAATTTCAAGGGGGAGAATAGGCGGAGGAAAAAATATTGAGAAAGAAGTGACAAGGAGGAAAATGACTGGGTGAGAGTGTCTTCCAACCCTTTTTTTAAACATGCTGCACTGAGTTCTGGACAGCTGTCCACCATTACACACTCTGGGTTTATTAAACAAGGAGAAATCTGGGTTTATTTAAAGTAGTTCTATCCTTTGGGATGAGAGAATAATTATTAAATTTTTAAAATTTTCTGTTAAATATCTTGACACACTGAATATTAAAAAAGTCACGTGTTTTCCTTCCAAAATGAAGTGAAATGCATTTGTTTGTTGAATTGTTCATTCATCGATTCATTCATCCATTTGTCCATTCATTCGTCGCACCATCCATCCACCCATCCTCGGTTTCACAGTGTGTTTTCCCCACGACGTTGCAAGGCAGGAAAGTGTTCTGCAGTCCTTCTCCACGGTGCATGAAAAGCACCATGAAGAGCATCTCAGGTGCTAACCGAAAGGTCGCGGGTTCAGACCCCGCCTGTGGACTTACATGTTTTCCTGTCCGTCCCACGCAGGGCTTTCGCTCTGTATGTTAAACTTTCCCCACGATGTTGCAGGGCAGGACAGTGTTCTGCGGTCGTTCTCCACGGCGCATGAAAAGCATGACAAGAGCCTCGGAAGGGCGTCCTTCAACAAGAAAGCCTCCAAGCGGAGCGGCCTGAAGCACGACAGGCACAAGATGCCCTTCATCACACACTTCGCCGCTGGTAAGCTTTTCCACACTGGGTAATGCTGGGGAGGGTTAGGTGGTGGTTGTAAGCTGCCATTCTTAAGCAGAGTATTTTTTTGTGAGCAGATGTTTTGTTGCTCAGTTGCTTAGTTCCAAGTGACATTTCTTGGGAAGGTAATCAACAAAGTTCTTAACTTTTGTGAGTGACTGACATTATGAAATGAGATGCCTTGATGGCATTTCTAGAATGTTGTGTGTGGTTATGTGTGTGTGTGTGTGTGTGTGTGTGTGTGTGTGTGTGTGTGTGTTTGTGTTTATATGTGTGTGTGTGTGTGTGTGTGTGTGTGTGTGAGGGAGGGAGGGAGGGAGAGAGAGTGCGTCCATGCATGAGAGGGGGAGAAAGAGTTATCTCCCCCTTGACCACATGCCCAGACCAAGTGTCTGAAATCTTCAGACTCTCCATGTGTAGTAACAGAATGAGTATGACCTACATGACAATGAAGATGACCAATAAAAGACATCCTGCATCACCTGCATTGCTGTTGACAGCGCCAGCAAGAGCCTGTGACAGATAGTGAGATGGAGCATAATCAAGTTCTCAGTTCAGTGAGCTGGGGTGAAAGTAATAAAAAAAAAAGAGAGAAAAAATGTCACTAATGTGTGACCTATATGACAATGATAATGACCTACAAGTGACATCCTGATTCCCCATTGCTGTTGACAGAGCCTGCAAGAGCCAGCGACTGGGACAGTGTGGTGGCGTGCCACCAGGGCCTGGCTGAGGTGACATCTTGGAGTGTGCAGCGCTCCACCATGGGCCGTCACCACCTCCTCCACCCCCGCTTCCACCAGGACTGGTGCCGTGATGTTGAAGCCACTGTGAGTGCTGCCTTCTGTCTCTCAGTCTTCCTTTCCTTTGGCTCTCCCTGAAAGATGGATGGATGGACCCAGAGAGATGAATTGACAGGAAAAAAATTCCACTTCTTTGTTTTTCTTCTTATAGTGTTTCCAAGGTTTATAGCACTCTAGAAACTCCTAGAAATTTCTTATCTCATAAAATCTCATAGGATCTTTCACATTTCCTGCTTTCCTCCTTGAAACTCTGAAAATTTCAACCTGCTTCAAGGTTGTAATCATTTTCTGTCGTTACCTTTGCAGTGTGTGGACATTACATCCTGTGCCAACTTTGTGCTGATTGGCTACACTTCTGGTCATGTGGATAAGTTCAACCTAGAGTCAGGCATCCACAGAGGTGCCTATGGAAATCCCACAGGTACGCACTTCTACTGGGTAGTGACACCTTGGTGTCAGTGGGGCAGAAGAAAAAGATAATGGGACATTCCTTTTTTTTTTATAAAGTGTGTGTGTGAGTGAAAGTGTGTGTGCACACGTGTGTGCGTGTATGTCTGTGTGTGTGTTTTGTGTGTGTGTGTGTTTTGTGTGTGTGGTGTGTGTGTGTGTGTTTTGTGTGTGTGTGTGTGTGTGTGTGTGGTGTGTTTGTTTGCTTGTGTGTGGTGTGCATGTGTGTGTGTGTGTGTGTGTGTGTGCGAGCGGTGTGTATGTGTGTGTGTGGGTGTGCATGCAGTTGTGTATGTCTGTCTCTGTATGTGTATGCAAATGTACAAGTGTGATGTTTGTGTATATGTTTGTGTGTGTGTGCATGTGTGTGTGTGTGTGTGTGTGTGTGTGCATACATTTTTGCATGTGTGTGTGCATTGTTACAACCCAAGGGGGTTACAACATTGTTGTCTATTTTAGAGATAGACTAACTCTCAATAAAGACACGGAGGTGGAATGAATATCAAATTTCTATTGAAAACGGATTACCCGAATCTTCAGGCAAAACATGCAACATCAAACTAAAGTACTTCTTCATGAATTATCAGAATTTAAAAATGACCAGCCAGTATCAATTATTAATTAAAGCCCTATAACTGTTCATCTTCATGAATAAAAGCCTAATAATGGTTCATCTTCATTACGACAAATAAAGGAGAGAGTTCAATGATGTTGGTACGCAGAGTTCTTAGCATCAGACTGAGAGTGTTCATTCTTTGTCAAAGTTCATCCAATGTTTATGAAACACAGGGGACAGAG
>JAWQFJ010000304.1:32282-61023 GCA_034096865.1 Theodoxus fluviatilis | reverse complement strand
CGCTAGTCCTGCCTGCGCTACACGCAATGGCGTGAACTTCTTCTTCTTCTCCGCGGCTTCTTGTGCACGTGTGATCACAGATACGGCCTTTGATACAGCATAGACCGGCAGAATGCTACGATCACCCAGCCGGGCGTGGTTCCCTACTAAAAAATCGGCCACTGGCGAATCCATCACCACGGCTTCTGCTTTCCCCGAATAGAATGGGCAGTCTATACGGAGAGTGGCTACCGGATAGCGTCGCTTGACGGTGGACTCCGCCATAGCTACCTCGAGCTCTCGACCTGTGTATTGGTTGGGTGAGACGAGTGATCGCCTCACTACACATACCTGTGACCCTGTGTCCCGTAACCCACTCACGGTAACACCTTCAACTACTACCAAGCATCTGGGGTCATAGTCCTGTTTGCTACATGGAATGCACAGTGTTGGGACGGAGACTAGCGGTAGAGCATGTAGCAGTCCTCTCGACACTGCCCCCGCAGTCTTTGCTCCCTGAGGACAGTCTCTAGCAAAGTGCTTCGGAGACCCACAGTAGTAACATCCCTTGTCACTCCTTGTTCCTCCGTCTCCCTTAGAATTCCCTTTGAAATTCCCTTTGAAACTCCCTCTGAAATTCCCTCTCGCGGGACCTTTCCCTCTAAGGTTTCCTCCCCTGAACTGGCCTTCCCCTCCAGAAATTCCGCCTTGCTGTTTCCCTGACTGGAAGTACTTCTTACAACTCTCACCGTGAGCTTCATAATAGATCTCTGCTAGATCTCCTGCTTCGACCAATGTCTTAGGCCTCCTCTCTCTCACGAACGCAGACATCTCTGGAGACAGTGTCTGCAGGAATTGCTCCAGCAGGAACAACTGCTTCAACTCTTCCACCTTGGAGAGTTCATGCCACTTATCTAGATTCTCCCCCATACGAGCGCAGAACTGTTTATAAGTCTCGCTCTCTTTCTTTCGGCAGTTCCGGAACCTCTGCCTATAAGTCTCGGCAGTCAACTGGTAACGCACCAGCAAAGCAGCCTTTAGCTCCTGATAATTCTCTGCTGTCCCGTCGTCTAGCGAGTTATATAACTCCACGGCTTTTCCAGTCAAGCGAGTAGACACTCGAACAGCCCAAGTACTTTCATCCCATTTACCTAGAGTCGCAACGCGTTCGAACCTCTTCAACCAGGTGGCAATTTCTTCCCTAGTCTCATCAAACAACGGAATAGACTTTTGCAGCCCTAGGTCAACTTGATCACCATTCATTCCTTCACTCATACTGGAAGATTCTTCCTCTCCCTGAGTTTTCCTTTCAACCTCTTTAACCAAGAGTTGCTTCCGGAGTTCAAACTCCTCCTTTTCTCTTTCAAATTTCTCTCGCTCTCTCTTCTGGTTCTCAAACCTCTCCTCACATTCCCACTGTTCTCTCTTCAATCTCTCCTCACATTCCCACTGTTCTCGCTTCAATCTCTCCTCGAATTCTCTCTTCTGCTTTTCTCTCTCCATATCAAGTCTCTCTTGCTCTGCTTCTGCCTCTCTATCTAGTCTCTGTTGCTCTCTCTCTCGTTCATCTTCCAGCTTCGTTCTTTCCAACTCTAAACGTGCCCATTCTGCCTCCTCTCGAGTCATACGCTCTGCTATGAATTCAGGAACAGCAGACGCTTCCACACCTAACTCGACAGCAAAGGAACGCCATCTTGCTATCCTCTCTACTCTCGTCTCTGTGTTAGACGCCATGGCGATACCCTTATCGCCAGCACGCCCTGAACGAAGTTCCATGAAGATACACAAGAACACTAAAATAATCTAGCACGCTCTACCCACTGTCAACAATGCTAGACAGAAATACCAATCAATAAAAATCAAGCCACCACGCAAGTTGCATCAGCATGCTATCGAACAACATAATGCATGACTAGAGCAGCCACGACAGAGCAAACACACATGAATTGCATAACTTCGAACAAGGTTCCCTCAGTGTCTAAGTTGCAGGAAAGCGGCAACCCCACAAAAAATGAGTGTTAATTCTCAAATTAATTTAGAATGACATCCTGAGTAGGCTCGCCACTTGTGGCGTGATATAGGTTTTCATACAAAACCCCAGTTGACACTTTCCTGCAACTATGCAATAAATCAAATTAAATGAGACACTGAGGTAGTACTGCAGTTTCAAAATACAAGTTTAATCTAGGAAAACAAAGTTAAAAAGAAATCCCAACCCCAAATAAAAAAATGGCCATCTAGGTACATACAATCACAATAACAACAAATATAGCTTTCACTTCACACAAGTCCAACGGGCGAGGTTACACATCTCAAACAGGCGTGGCCTAGCTCGACTTCTTATAAAAGGATCAGGGATCGGCCAATCACAGCCCTCCGTTGCAACCAGTCCGACGCCCGACTCTTAAATTTACATACAAGGAACGACGATCACGCCTTCTTCACGCCCGCTCTCACAACGGCAAAAATAACTCACGACTCTGTACTCGCCTCAACAGGGCGATAAACCCAACAATTAACTCACACACCAATAAATCCACAGACAGAGATTACTGACACCTTTACCACTAGGCTCTCGGGTCGCCTCTCCACGACGCACCCACACACAGTCTTGTCCTCCTTACTCAGACAAACGGCAGCGTCCACGCTAGACCTACACCCTGTGTGATACTCTCTCTCAACAGTCTGGGACAATCAATCAATGGCCTCTAGCCAAAGTCACAGTCAGAGTCTCCGAACCCGGCGGATACAATAAGCAAAGGAAAAACCGGCTCTTATTATGACGCCCCTCGAATCCTTTGGAATACACATAATCCAACGTATTACCTCTGACAGGCGCTACCTCCAGCAGATAGTCCTTACGTGAACATCCACGTTCACGCACTCACTCTCCGTCTCGGTCGTAGTCCCTCCCAGCGGTTGTAGAGGACGAGGCTCCTCTGCTGTATCCACTTGATAGGCGGGCGTCGACCTCCAGTCGGCCCCAGGATGTAGTCGCTCCAACGGCTACCAGCAACCCTCTGCTAGGACTTGTACCACGCTCCACCACGTAGATACACGTCGACGACCCTCTTGAGAACAGCAACGGCCCTACGGCCTGACACAGCGGTCTGGACGGGTAGCTACACTGTAACCTCGACAGTTAGCCTAAAACGCTTAGTCTCAACCCGGTTCCTCTTACTCTTAAGCCTGAAATAAACAACACGACCTATTACCTCACTATAAGACAGTGTCCCCTGCCCTTACTACACATAGCATTTACTCTTCCCATCCCAAATGACAAGAGAAATGACAGACGCTCTTCCACGCGTCGTTAAACAAACCCAGTAACTCAACTTTCATCCAGAACAATTGAAGAATACCTCTCTTCCATTTCTCACAGCCAAACGCTCTTGCACATCGAATAGTTTGAGCAATTCTAGATAAAGTTAGTCCCCACACAACTGGCGTTCTTACGTGCATACGCACAAGCATTCCAAACTCAACCATCACACTCACCTCAAATCCACAGGCCATGAATCCTGTAATGGACATGTCGTGCTTGTTCAGGGCAAACAATTCCCTCTTGAACAGCGTGGAACCCATGGTCAGCAGTTCTACCGCCCCACGTCCCACCATAGCTCCAGACACGCTAACGACGTCCTGCTCTCCCAACGGATGAGCGATGAATCAATCGTTCGAATTTTGTGACGTCGACCACGTTCGAATTTTGTGACGCATTCGAATCTTCCTTCCCGGACTTGCTGAGCTATTTTTACTCACTCCTTGCGCGTGTAACGCGACAATGGGCCTGATGTGTCAGGCTGAAGATGAAGCATTAACAGTGTAGCTGGAAGGAGGGGGATTAGGGGGTGGGTATGTGGGTGATTGGGGGGAGGGATGGAGAGAGGAGGGGGCCTGACCCATTAACCCTGAAGCATTTTCTCAGTTCTTTCTTCTCCTGCAAGTTGCCTATCCCAGTCAAGTGCATGATTCCCTCCCTTCAATACCACCAACGCTATACATCTACTTCTCCATCCCATTCCCACCCCTTCTCCCTCTCCCCATTAGTCAAATGCAGTTCATCCTCATAGGTTTTTACTTGTTGCCCTCTATTTCACTGCACCCCTGGGAGGGACTACATCACATTTCAAGTCCAACAGTGAGGGCTTGCCTCTGGCAATGTATCCCCCCCCCCCCCAGAACTTCACACTGCTCATGAGGCATGCACTATCAGTATCACACCACATAAGCACTTGTAGAGCAATAAATGCCCTATCAGCCTTGTCTGTGAGTCACTGCTTCATTATGAGGTTCACTGTTAGACACAAGGAGGGTGGATTGGGGATGGGGTGGGGGGTTATGTTGAACAGGAAGCCAGAGGAAATGGGAAGGAAAATTCAGAATCCACACAGAGATCTAGGAATGAAGAAAGCATTGATAAGATCAGAGCAACAAGAGATAGGGGTAATCCATGAGAAGGAAATATGCAGGGTGGAAAAGGACAGATAAGGGGTGAGAGGGCTTGGAGAGGGAAAGAAAGCCCAGCAACAGGCTTTGTTTTGAAAAGAGGGCAAGCATAAGAGCTACCAAGAAAGGTGGTGGAGTTTGACATAGCAAGAAAGGGGGGTAACACTAACAAAGTCAGACAGTAGTGATGGAAAGAGGGACTGAAGATGGGTAGAGTCACCCAGGCAGGTGGATGGCTGGCAGGGAGGAGAAGTGGGTATCCACAGCAAGCAGGGAATCAGATCAGAGGGGTGTGAATGGGGGCAAGTGGAGTGGGGAAGAAAAGATGAAGAGTACAAGGATAGGTCGGTTTTAGGCTGGAAAGAAAGACCAGTGGTACAAGAGGATGATGTGAAAGGGGGTCAGCAGGCCACACTAAGGAAACATGCAACAAAGGAGGGTCACTGGGACAGTGCCATGACTCATTAGGGGCCCTCAGAAGAGGCCATGGAAAGAGGTCATGCTGGACTATGGTCATTAGTGCCACAAGGAAAGCAATCAATACTGGCTGGCTGCTCTCTCTCTCTCTCTCCCCCCCCCCCTCCCCCTCTCTCTCTCTCTCTCTCTCTCTCTCTCTCTCTCTCTCCTCTCTCTCTCTCTCTCTCTCTCTCTCACACACACACACACACACACACACACACACACACACACACACACACACACACACACACACACACATCTTCTCTTTCCCATTCGAGTTGGCCTGAAATTACAGACTCTCACACAATGTAATTTCAGTCTTCCTTGACAAATTTTTCTTTCTTAATTTTTTCACAGACAAGTCACTCCAAAAATAATAAAAACAACATCAATAATAACAGTAATAATAACAGTAATAATAATAATAATAATAATAATAATAATAATATAATAGTTCCCATACAAATTATTCTCAAGTACTGAATATCACAGCTGCAGATCAACACAGCATTCATAACTTTGTTCAACTTCAAGTCTTTTATAGTTTGTGCTAGACAGATTTATTCAGGACAGACACTGCATGATGTATAAATGCATAAAAGCATGGCAGATGGAATAGGTAAGTACTCACAACCCTGCAATTTTAACCCCTTCACTGTTGGCGTGTGTGCTCATGAGTGCGCGTGCGTGCATGCATGCATGCATGTGTGTGTGCTCACGTGCGCAATAGTTTTTACTGGAAAAAAAGCAATTTATCTTGAGATTACATCTGCTGAGTTTAATTGCTTCTGAGGGAGGTAAATTCTAAAGCTGCAGGGAAAACTGGCAGCAATGCTATGTAGTATGTTGTTCAGATGAGTCATTACATTTGAACACACTACACACATCCATACTGCATTACTGGCAGCAATGATGAGACAAACTAGGTTTGTCAATAATGCAATGAAGGGGGTAAAAATAAAACTGGCGTATCACACTGATAAATGTTGATGTCACCTCAAAAGCAATGTCTAAAAAGAAAAGAGATTTTAAAAAGCTGCACACGTTGGCAAGTTTGCAACTCTGAATTTTTCTCTCCATTGCTTCAACATGACTAAGTGATGGACTATTACCAATATAGTCAAAGCAATAAACTGCAGCTGTTTTCGACCGATTTCACTATACACTGCTGAATGAGTATTTTTTTCTGACTGGAAAACCTGTTGTTTTATGCATGAGACCCTAATCAATTGGTTGGGATTGCTTACTTGCTAAATATTGGCAAGCCAGGTAGGAGACGGGTATAGATTATTCATTTTACAGCACTGGGTGTGGTCATAGGCACCATAACAAACCCAGCAGCTTCCCCACTGTCAGTACAACCTACTCCTGCAGCTAGATCTGTGCCCACAGTCCACTCTCACCATAAGCCTCTTTCCCCTTTCCCTGAGTTTGCCCATCTCTAATACTGTCCTTCCACTAGGCCTCACCCAGCCCAGATTGAGGGTGGCAAAATGTACCCAAGGTTCCACCCTTGCATTGCATCTCACTACCTCATATGCTTGGTGATGGCATGCAACTGTTGGGTGGAGCAGATAAAAGCATAAATGTGTGAAAAAGAACAATAGCATCTACCTGTGCAGCTTGCCAACTTTAACTGCTGGTATCCATGTTGAGAAAGGTTATTATGGGGGATTTTATCCTATTTTTGTTTTTGTTTTGTTTTGTTTTGTTTTGTTGGGGGAGTGCACTTTCATCTGTAAGAAAATTCACAAGAACCGTCCAAAGGAAATTCCAAGCTCACTTCACTTGTAAATGAATACGTAACTGGCTATTTTTCCAGTCATTTACTCTCCCTTGTCTTCTTCACCTTGCTGCAGTTCTTTTCTCACATCCTTCACTCCAAGCTCTGCACATCCATTTTCCTCATCAATCCATGACAGTTCCCATACTATCCTCTCCTCAACCATAAAACTGGCTGTGTGTGTGTGTGTGTGTGTGTGTGTGTGTGTGTGTGTGTGTGCGCGCGCGTGTGTGTGGTGTGAGTCTGTGTATGTTTGAGTGAGTGAGTGAGTGAGTGAGTGAGTGAGTGAGTGAGTGAGTGAGTGAGTGAGTGAGTGAGTGAGTGAGTGAGTGAGTGAGTGAGTGAGTGAGTGAGTGAGTGAGTGAGTGAGTGAGTGAGTGAGTGAGTGAGTGAGTGAGTGAAAGGCTTTGATTATCTTCTTCCAAAAGCTTCCCCCCATATTGGTGCTGTGTTCTACATGTCAATGTTGTTGTCCTTCACCCTTCACCACTCCCACTGCTTTTTAAAGAGCACACTCTTCTGTACAGCCAGCCAGCGCTGCCTCAAAGTAGTTCAATGCAGGCAAACCTGCCCAACCTGCACTAAGGCCATTCACACGTGCCCCATACACTTCTATTCCACTTGACTGATCAACAGCAAGCATGAAATGCAGAGATTAGTACTCTCTTGCAACAAAGGAAGTGAGACAGATTAAAAAAGATATGCATTTGTGCCATCCCAGTACATGTGCTCTCATGACTCTTTTCACAGATTTTTATCATACTCGTTTGCCTGAAGCATGAAGAATGTCAGAGCAGGGAGCATCGGCCACCTGTATTCACACATGGGGAGTGTGTAAGTGCTTGGTCCACTTCATACTGGATGTAACACATGCTGACCATCCAGCACTGACTTGCACAGAACTTTTCAGGCACAGCCAAGTGGACTCTCATGACAGTCACTGCTATCCTCAAACTCCTCTTCCCAAATTGGGTGAGCAAATAAGCAGTTACTCAACACACTGCCAAACAGATCATCTCCTATTTCAACATTCAGTGAGAAACTACTACCCTCATCCTTTTTAATTTTGCCAAGCTGTCATATCTTTCCAGATTTAAATGCCCATGTAGCTGAGATTTGTGACTGTGCATGAGAAAACCAGGGTGAAGCATCAACAAACGATAAAATCACCATTTTTAAAGTGATGGAATTACTTAGTTTTTAAAGCAAATTCCAGAGAAAACAGATCATAAACTTATTCATTTTCTTTTGGGGAAAGTTATTGAAAACAATACTTGTCTTGGCTCTCTGACAACCTTGCTGGTTGTTTGCTTGAAAATGGTTCAATTGACGTTAGTCTGGTTTATCAAGGACAGTCACACCTAATTGAAGAAAAGCTCTAGAGTCAAATCCAGACCTAAGAGTAAGACGCTACTCAGACTGACATGCTACTAGAGTCAAATCCAGACCTAAGACAGAACTCAGACTGACATGCTACTAGAGTCAAATCCAGACCTAAGACAGAACTCAGACTGACATGCTACTAGAGTCAAATCCAGACCTAAGACAGAACTCAGACTGACATGCTACTAGAGTCAAATCCAGACCTAAGACGGTACTCAGACTGACATGCTACTAGAGTCAAATCCAGACCTAAGACGGTACTCAGACTGACATGCTACTAGAGTCAAATCCAGACCTAAGACAGAACTCAGACTGACATGCTACTAGAGTCAAATCCAGACCTAAGACGGTACTCAGACTGACATGCTACTAGAGTCAAATCCAGACCTAAGACGGTACTCAGACTGACAATTGCTACTGCTCCTAGAGAACCCTAGGAACACTCAGGAAACTGCTTGATGTAGCAGGAAGGTCATGTAGTCAGGAACTGGGTTTGGCTAGACCTAAATCCACAGCAAACTCAGACAGTGCTCCACTAACTGTCTGGCCACCCTTCCAGTGCCGTCTGCTGGCCACCAGCCCCAGGCAAAATAGGCTTCCTGGGTCTAATTTTTCCCTTTCTTCCTTGCTGACTGCCATATTTGAAACAAGGGACCGAGCTTGTGGAGATGCTGGATGAAATATAAATAGATCAAATGGAAAAGAGACCGTTTTCATGTGAAGAGTTTATGTTGAAAGGTACTTTTTATTCATAAAATGGAAAGGAAACCACATGACAGAACCTATAACCATTTCTAAAAGTAGGTAGTCTCCAAAGGTCTGATTGGTTTTTCTCGGGATTTAAATACAGAGGAAAAAGACACAGTTTTGAATTCAATGGTGAATTGTGTAAAATACCTCAGCATTTCTAAAATCACATGTTTCGTTTTTTCCTAACTATAATCATTTTTCTTAACAATAACACCATGAACATTTTTTTAACACTTTGTATGTTTTCATCTTTTAACACAAACCCTACATGTACTTTTGATTACAAGACAATCTCAAAATAGTACAGCTCAAACTAAACACATAGCCTACTGACAAAATGAATAATTAAATATGTAAGCAACAGCTCAGCAGTACTCCATTCATTGCTCCAATCAATAGGCTGAAAAATCAAAACATCCCAAACAACTCACTCAACATTCAATGCGGTCATCTGGAACTAAAACTACTGCACAGCAGCCTCAGGCTTGGGCATCAGCAATCAGCACTGATCACCTCACCTCTCATCAGACATTCAACAGCCTTAGAGCTCAGGGCTGCACTGTTCAATACATAATCTTGGATGCATCATCTGCACCACCCTGACTCGCCCTGCCCCTCACAAAGAACTTGGTGAGGCAGACTAATCCTCTCCTTCACAATCCCGGCCAAGAGGGAAGGCACTAGGATTAATGGTCATATCCAGGCCATTAGTTGGGGCCAAAAATCAATTTCTGGCATCTCCAGTTTTGCCAGGCACCAGGCAGGTGAGGTAAACATTACTGGAGTGAGAGACACAGAGTACTTCAGTCCATGTAAGGCAGCACCCTGATCTATGGCAAGTCATATCCACATTATGTCCATCGGGGGTAGGGGGTAGTTGTGCCACACACACAAAATATGTCATGTATTCATATTCCCTAAATTTGACTGCCAACGACTGTAACATATATATATGTATGTGTGCATGCATACACAGGCATACACATACACAGGCACACACAAGCTCAAACACTTGCATGATTGCACACACACACATGCACACATATGCACAAACACACATTTACCTACACACACACACACACACACACACACACACACACACACACACACACACACACACTGAAAGAGAGAGAGAGAGAGATGTAACACACAGAGAGAATGCTTATTTTGAAAGAAATTGTCACTAAGCATAAAATATGGAAACATGGAGAAACAGAAAGGAATGAGACAAGACAGATGGAGTGAGACAAAGACAAAAGAGAAGGTGGACTAGAGGGGTTACTTCCATCCAGCAAAACATTATTTCAATCATCTGATCCACATTCCTCTATACCCACACATGTTTTGTTTTCTCCACAACTATGTTTGAAGTTCTTACAAATGGAAATAAATATATAATTACATAAGAGCTTTCACACACACACACACACACACACACACACACACACACACACACACACACACACACACACACACTTGCAAGAAGCTGATCTCCATAACTAAGCAGGAAGTCTGAAAGGAAGAGAGTTGCACCACTGTAATTCCACTGTGAACCAACAGCTAAAGTTGTGCTGAATCAGTCAAGGTTGAAGCAATGGAGACTGTGGCAGGCTTAGTGTTTGACTTGGATGCAGAAAGGTCTCATTGATTATTGGAGAGGAGCTGGCAGCCAGCATTGAGTGTTCTTGCAGCAAGCAATGAAGTGCCGCAGTTCTATGACAACCAACACAAGCAAACCTGGAAACCCTTAAGTTGGGGCTAAGCAACTGCCATTGTCATTTCACAAGTAGCATCAGCTACTCCTGAACTGTCCTCAGACCAAACAGACCACCAATACTCTTTGATCTTTCAAAAATGGCTCATCTGCAGAGAAACAGCTGATTTTAAGTTTCACTTTCACCACAACTTTTCTTCAACTTCAACAAACAGTATCAAGTGCTTGAACTGATATTAAAAGTAAAATAAAAGGAGAGAAAAAGTATTCAATATAAACTATAATAAAGGCAGCTTGATACATACTTCTAATAGAGGTACTTAAAGAAACTTTTCATAATGCAGATATATGACAATCATGAAAGTCATTCAACATCAGAATATCTCACGTTTTAGACAGTGTCACTGATAAGGATATGCACAGGAATTAGATGCAAGACTCATGACAACAACCACTGCCTTGCGATAAACACCCATGCTGAGTAGCCATCCTCCATGTTCATCCCCAAGCACTCCATGTCCTGAACCAGTTAAAATCGCAGTTCCTGATATCATGACGCTAAATTTGCCATGCTCTTCAGCTATCCTCTGTCATTTCTCAGCCACAAAAGCCATTGTTTTGTTAAGAGTTAAATTCATACATCTTTAAAAAGGGCTCTTAGACATCATCCATTTACTAAAGACAGGTACTAGTACAAGTTTATAAATTACCAGCCTAAAACCCTTCACACTTTGTGCATGTTATACAAAATGGATGAGATTGGTGCACAGCTAAAAACAGCTCTGTAGAACGCATGGCTGTATGCTGTCCAGCTACATTTTCAAGAAAAAGAAATTTAAAATATTGCAAAAATGAGTAAGCATGGAGAAAATGAAGTCATGACACTCTGATATATCACACCCAAAATAAAGTAAAACCTACACTTCATCTAACATCTTCACAATCGTTATAATATTATAACTACAATGTTCAGTAATCATGACCTCACTGGCTCCTATGAGGTAACTTTGCACACACACACACACACACACACACACATTCTTGTGCACACACACACACACACACACACACACACACACACACATTCTTGTGCATGCACACACACACACACACACACACACACACACACACACACATTCTTGTGCATGCACACACACACACACACACACACACACACACACACACATACACACACACACAGGTATACACACACATAGACACGCACACCCACACACACCCACACACACACACAGACTCATGTTGCAGGGTACGTGAACATTTGCAATTGTAAACACACACGAAAGTTCTAATATAAAGAAAAAAATTAGTACAGCAGAGTAGGCAACCGCTTGTCACGTCACATTATTCAGGTCACCACAGCACCACTAGGATATTTCAGACTTCTGAGCTAAGCAATGAATGAGGAAATGCCTATCTCCTCAAAAGTTTCCTGTCTGCTCATTTTGTCACTAGTAACTCTGAAAGCCAGGTGGACAAGATTACAATGTTGTGTTTTTAACAAGTCATACTGTATTTTGAATGAACATCGCGGAAAATTTATGAAGCATAGTCTCCAAATACTTTCATCAATTTCAATTCATACTTCAATAGAATACTGGTGTTGGGGGGTGGGGGGGGGGGGGGGGGATGGTGTTGGAGGTGGAAGGGGCTGGGGGTGAAGGTGTGAAAAGATGCTCTGCAATGTCCTGCAACTTGTCAGTGTCAAATTGAGGTGTCTGGGGTTGGGCAGAAGAACAAACACATAGGCAGGCATGTAAATGAAGACATCATATCCCCATCTACCAAGCATGCCACCAAACATCATCCCTGTCTGGTCATAATGTTTGCACTCAATGCCACGATAGCCTGATTCTGGGTTCAGTTCAGGTTAACCTCATTTCCACCTAGTCCATCTTCCGAAGCAGAATCATGAAAATCATATCTCAAACACCATAGATAAACTTGCATTTGGTCAGATTTGTTCCATAACTGCACAGCCAATAGCAGATTATATCATGTCACTGCTTCAATCTCTACTTCCCCAATATTTTGTAAAAGCTTTGGAAAGAAGAAAAGTATGGCCAGCAAAGATGCTTGTGACCTACAATTGGTACACTGCAAAAGATTTGGCTAAAACTGGCAGAATGAAAGGAGCACTTAAAGTCCTATGGGTAGCTGCTGCTGCTGCTGCTGCTCTCTCTCTCTCTCTCTCTCTCTCTCTCTCTCTCTCTCTCTCTCTCTCTCTCTCTCTCTCTCTCTCCTCCCTCTCCCTCTCTCTCCAGTCCAGTCATTTGATGCTAGCATGGAAGTACTGCACACAAAATCCACTTGAGGTGCATCAGCTACCATTCACTCTCAAGAACATCATGAGTGGTAGCTTGCTCATAGTCAATGGTTAGCCATCACACTGCATAGCAAAAAGTTCAGGCATGTATGTTTGTCCTTAATCTAAAAGGTGCATGTCATAACACACATATACTGTCATAGTTCAGTAACCAAGCACTGAAGTAGGGTTTTGAAATTGACTAAACCTCTCAAAGAGTCACCAAATATTGCAGACATACAACTATAGGTCACAGTACTGATCAACTGTAGCATTGCAAAGTAGAAGACCATGGCTTTTGTACTTTCATCCTTTGATGAGATTCAAAGTTGCCAAATGTGTGCACAATTTCCTATAAGGATAAAACACTAAAACTGCAGGAGCAGTGTGCAGCTGTGGCCTTTCTTGGTGCCAATCCTCAACACAATTGCATAAGGCAAATTGCATAAGGGCATGCCAAAGCAAATTAACAGAAAATGATATCATCAAGTAAGAAGGTCAACCTAGCTCAAACCACGAGACAGTATCCTGCTGAGGTTAGTCTGTGTGGCAGCCAGTCCCACTACTGGAATGAGGGAACAGGTAATTGCACCTCAGATTCTGAAAGATTTGGCAACACAGAGAGTCTCCAATATAAAACAGTTGAGCTGGTCATGTATATCCACTCAGGGGAAAGAAAAGGTTTAAAAACAAAACCCAAAAAAAAAGCCAAGAGAAATATAAGGTAAAATAAGCTCTGGGTGTTAGAAGAAATGTGCAGATAACCTAAAACACCTGACTTGAAAGTCATTCCACGAAAGGTCAGATGTGGAAGGCTGTGCCAATCACCTTAGCGCAGATCTGTGATCAAAGCATCCATGATCTACAAAATCACTCTTCTCTCTCTTCCAAACACAAAATCTTGTTCTTTACAACACTTTTCTTTCGACACTATTCAGTCTGAAAGGTCAAAGTGGAAACTACATCAAGGTATGCCCATGTGAGAGTGATATCCAGGAATCTTTGATAATGTCATACTATTCTGCAGTGTATTATTAAAAATAGCTCTTTTTAAATATAAGACAGAAACAAAGTACGCAAAATATGTGTATGTGTATGTATGTATGTAAGTAATTTATAGAGCGCCTGAATTCAGCACTTCTGCTGCTCTTCGGCGATTTACACAACAGCATATTGTCGTTTCAGTCTTGGAAGAGCAAGGTCTTTAGGCCTCTTTTGAAGCTGGACAGAGATGGGGCAGCTCTGAGTGCTTCTGGGAGAGAGTTCCACAGCCTCGGGGCGGTAGCAACAAAAGCTCTATCTCCCCATTTTGGGGACTTCACTTGGGCACATCTGAGGAGAACACTATGGGCTGATCTGAGATCGCGGGCTGGTTTATACAGATTGACCAGGCCACATAGGTACGATGGCATATTTTCCTCTTTGAGACAGATCTTGAAGACAACTCGCTTGTGGACAGGTAGCCAGTGCAGATTTTCGAGTACTGGGCCGATGTGTTCCGACTTCTTCACTCTTTTCACCATTCTGGCGGCACAGTTCTGTATGCGTTGAAGCTTGCAGAGTGTCTTTTTGGGGAGGCACTGTAGTACAAAATTGCAGTAATCCAATCTGCCAATTATCAGTGCATGAACCACTTTCTTTGTGGCTTCCTCTGATAGAACTTTCGAATTTGGACCACTCTATGGAGATGATAGATGCAGGACCGGCAGACTGAAGTGACATGGTCGGTGAGCTCTAGCTGTCTATCAAAGACAACACAAAGGTTACGGGACGATTTCGAGGACGCCTGAGCTATCCTTGATTGATAAATAATCAAATTACATCCTGAGGAAGTTCTCGACTAAATCGATATGTCAAGTGGTCATTCTCATCATAAAGTACGCAACAAAAAAGATTGCTTGTGGTGACTGTTCAGGTGACTTGTAAAAAAAAAGAAGTTACAAGCGATGAAGTATGCACTGCAGGAGAATTAACGGTTTCACTTACAATAAAAGCTGCCAAGTGCTGTGCTAGTACACAAATATTCACTTATTTATCTCAGGCATTGCGTCGTAGTGTAAATTGTCACAAATCCAGAACAATTATCCTCTTCGTATCGTTAAACGAGGTTTTTCTCACACTGTGCGCATAATATCATTTATGCCTAGGCTAACCTAGACGTGATGTTGCTGCCTTATCAGTAATGCCAATGAACGGACAAAGGAACCTCGAAGGCAGTCGAAGCGAGCCATCCAAATGATAAAATTTCAGGCGAGGACTTACGAAACAAACACGAAAGGCAAAACAAAATCTACATCCCATTTTGCCCCTGCGACATACACACTTAGATCGCATGGTCCTGCGACGAAATCGATTTTATTATTGATATTCTGATGTCAGGAACCTGTACAGGGACTTCGAGCACCGAGCAAAACAATCCGAATGAGGCTGGTTCAACGACAAATTACCACATTTTAGAAGAAAAGGCTACACTTACCTCGGGTCTGGGTTTCACGTAATGGTTGTTATGGTTGTTATGATTTAAGTAGCTCATGTCGCTATGCCATGAATTCCGTAAATACTGCCTTTCCTTCAGTGCAATGACGGATGAACAAAAGAAAATAATAACATGAAGCACTGCACCTAACCCTGCTGGAGAGACGAATTTTCATTGGACGCTAGAAATGACGACATGAGAAACCACGCAGAGTATCGAGCCCACACTGACAAGAAAACACCATGTCTGGACACAAATGCAAACAAAAATCAGAGGAAAGGTGTTGTTGAATATAAAAATACTGCTATTTTAATATAACTTTATTTAATAACTCATGTAGTCCAAGCAGTTCAGAAGAGGAAAGGCTAAGATTTGAACCAATCGCTGACTGGTTTACAATCCCACTGCCAGCTGATGGGGGACTGCGCCTGCAATGTTTTGGTTGAGGAATGATGTCATACCGCGGAATCTGTGCTTTCCCTTTGGCCAATGATATTTTTACGGCGGGAATTTCGCATGCTCTCTGCTATCCATTGCGCAATTTCGTCGTGTACCTTGCCCGTCGATGACGTTTAGTTCGTAGTAGTATATTGCGTCGGATCAGGGCATGCAGTGTTGAGTGTACACAGCCGAGCATAGCCTTTATTCAATTGAATGATCCCTGCATGGGCTCCGCAGAGTTATATAATGATCGACTCAAGGGGTGTTTAACCTTTTTTTTACCGTATTTTAGGGCAAAACGTATTTTGCAGGCACGACACAGTACAATTAAGCTGCATTTTGGTAATCGAAACTTGCTTCGTCCCCCAGCTAATGTTTGCTTGACGACAGGCATCACATACCATGCAGGGTGGTCTGTCGATATGCTTTTTAAGAAAACGACTTAGGATCGACGTATCAAGGTCAAAATTCAAATGCACAGCTAGAGCCTCGATCAGCTATAGACCCCATATGTTAGCGAGGACAGGCTACGGCACATATATATGTGTCCAAATCAAGTGAGATCGATCATTTTTCGCTGACTTTATATAACGTACTGCACGTCTGTCGTCAAAGAACTTTCACATAAACGCCTATATCGATAGGCAGCGAGTGCATTGAGTATGGTTTCTGGTCGTCTTGATTTGCAACATCTAATTATAGGTCACTATATATATCCTGTTTTCACTAACTATCTATGATGAGCCCGTGAAATAGAAGATTCCATTCTAATTAATTATGTCATATATGTTGCAGCGCCAACGAAGCCGACCTTTGAAGAAAAACGCTTCAATTCTAGCTAGGTTCACCATGTGGGTTGGGGTTGAGAATAGACCCACCGTTTGTGTGTGTGCAGGCATGCAGGCAGGCAGGCAGACAAGACAGAGACAATTAAACAGCTCAGATCCCCCTGCAGAGAGATAGATGTGTGCATGCGCGTACGTGTGTACATGTGTGTTCGTGTGCGCGCTCGATCGCGCGTATGTAAACCATGACTTGTATGTATGTTTGCATGTCAGTAATTTATAGAGCGCCTGAATTCAGCACTTCTGCTCCTCTTCGGAGCTTTACACAACAGCATATTGTCGTTTCAGTCTTGGAAGAGCAAGGTCTTTAGGCCTCTTTTGAAGCTGGACAGAGATGGAGCAGCTCTGAGTGCTTCTGGGAGAGAGTTCCACAGCCTCGGGGCGGTAGCAACAAAAGCTCTATCTCCCCATTTTTTGGACTTCATTTGGGCACATCTGAGGAGAACACTATGGGCCGATCTGAGATCGCGGGCTGGTTTATACAGATTGACCAGGCCACATAGGTACGATGGCATATTTTCCTCTTTGATACATTTGTAGACGAGTGTGCAGATCTTGAAGACAACTCGCTTGTGGACAGGTAGCCAGTGCAGATCTTTGAGTACTGGGCTTCCTTATGGTAGTGGGACTCGATTTAATGGATTTTATGTCACTAGTCGGTACTATACTCCGCTGTCGCGGAGAGTTCTAATAACATCGAAAGCTACAAGTGAGTAGCTTCCTTTTTTATTTGTGAGACAAGATAGATATGTAGCCATTATGGTGGAAGTGTTTCTTAACGGTGTGGCCTTATATAGCCCACAAGGCTGATAGGCCCTTAAACTCCATCCATCCATCTTGCCCCCACCTGCTATTGTGATTTTTCGTGGTCAGTGGCCATACGTACAGCCTGCAAAGGTTCATGTGCCGTAAAACCCGGTGTCCGGACAATCGCCACCCGGACAATCGCTACCCGGACAATCGCCACCGGACAATCGCCACCCAGACAATTGCTACCCGGCCAATTGCCACCCGGTCAATCGCCACCGAAGACATTTGCCACCCGAGTCTTTCGCCACCCGGACAATAGCCACCCGAGTCGTTCGCCACCCGAGTCTTTCGCCACCCAAACCCAAGTCAATTACAAGATACAAGATAGTTTATTGTCCTCATGTCAAATACATAGGTCAAATAAAATGAATAAATTATCAATATAAAATTGAAAGTTTAGCATCAGCGCACCCGCACGCACACACACATCACATCACATGCAACAATACATTTAGTCATATCAATAATATTTAAAAGTCACTTCGGAAGGAGTTACTCTCAGTCTCAGAACACGATGTTGAGCGCGATGCCTCGGTGGAAGGTCAGTTTGTTGGTTGTGTCGTATTTCTCAAGCAGTGTTTCAATACGCTTCTCCTTGTCATTGTATTTCTTGCGCTTTGGTGGAGGTTGATGTTTGATGAGAGCATGTGTGACATTCAGTCGAGAAAGTGGTGCTTCTCACACCAGGGCCTCGATCAGTTTGAACAAGATTAGGTTGCTCGGTGGCAATTGTCCGAGTGGCAAATGTCTTCGGTGGCGATTGACCGGGTGGCAATTGTCCGGGTAGCAATTGTCTGGGTGGCAATTGTCCGGTGGCGATTGTCCGGGTAGCGATTGTCCGGGTGGCGATTGTCCGGTAATCGTAAAACCCTTGCTTTTATTCATTCATCCATCCATCCATCCATTTCCATGTATTCAATCTTGATCTTCTTAATATCTTAGCTAGACGACACTGCAGTATATTGAGTGTTTTTCAGTCTAAAATCGATTCCCATACGATAATGTTGCGAAGACATCGAAGTGAAACTGTTCACACTGCCGATTATTTATTTTCCTTTAGATGGTCGAACGTCTCAGATGGAAGGAAGGTAGGATGGATGGATGGAAGGATGGATGGATGAAATTTTATGGTCAATTAGCCTTCATGGGCTATTTAAGGCCAATGGTCGACTACCCAAATTGCAGACGCTAGCTGGAAAAGGATCGAGCGATACAATATTCCATTTCCCAGGTCAATTCACATTACGGCAGCTGATTTCCGGTTCATACTTTGGGACGGTTCATACTTTGGGTCGTTACAAGCTGCACGAAGGCACGCACAGCTAGTTCTGGAAGCCCTGCTCGAGTACCTGACCAGAGCAAACAATACACACGCATGCGCGTACCCAGGTTCAGAGGCTAAGTGTAGAACACGACACTTGTCACGTGTCTTTGCTCTAGCGTACCAGAATGGATCATTCCCTTTTTAAAAATATACAAGATACAAGATACTTTATTGTCCTCATTGTTACAAGGAAATTTGTTTTGTCGGTGGCAAAAACATAATACATACATACAAAAACAGAAACGTACAAGAAGTTCAACATTAATTAACTCAATCACATCGCTCAAGTTATGGAGTCCACACACTAATCATAGGCCATAAAATAAGATAGCATGCAATGGTATCATACTTTATTACTCTAACAAATGTAATAACACCATGTTACTTCAAGTAAATATACATACTGAACACGCGCATCAGAAATAGTAAACAGAAAGACACAATAAGATAGGACACATTTAGCGCTACATCATAGGCAATTCAATTTAATAGAGAAACATTTTACATCGCAACAAGTAATCACAGAAGGAACAAAAGACACAAGCATGCACATCAAACAATCATCGTCACGCAATCACACATACCCGATCTTCAACCATAACACATGTACAAGCCCCCCCCCCCCCCCCCCCCCCCCCCCCCCATCATGTTCTTCATCCTGCATCACAACACAATCACAGGAAAGACCAACAAGAGACAGGCATGCACATCAACAACCACACTCACACAGCACACATACACGATTATCAACGCATAACGCATGCACTCCCACCCCCCACCCCCACCCCCCACCCCCACACACACACACTCTCGCATGTTCATCCTTGTTGTTGGCACATAGTTTACACCATTCATAGTCCTTCCTGTCACAGTTCACGGCACTACAAAACAAAATCACGCTAGCATTCTACTTTTAAACAAGGGGGGAGTCAGATCGTGGTTTTCATTCAGAAAATAATCCCCCACCACCACCACCACCCCTGTATCTAAAGGCTTGTTCAGGAGTACTCAGCGCTGCATGAGCGCTTCATGTTGGCAATTGAGCGCTCTTTGCCACTCCTGAACGCCTAAGATGTAGTGCAGCGCTTCGCTTGTTAAAGGGGAGGTAAATCTTCTGCGCCCCATGTTGTGTTGATAGACGCGAAGAAAGTATTTTCTTTGCCACAGACATCGTTTATGCACGTTTACATGTATTCTGCATGAATAAAATCCACTACTGTGTCATCCTTACTTGCCATTACTTGCACATACAGAGCGCTTGGGGCAAATAAAGCCCGTTCCAGTCCCAAAATGATGTTTCTGAGGGTTATTTTACGCGTCGACGGCCAGTGCGTGATCAAAGACACCATTTTGAATCTGCTGCAAAATCATTCTGCATCATCTCGGATCGGTGATGCAGAGCGCTGCTCAGCGCTGAGTGAAGCACGCCCCAAATTGGCCGTTCAGGAGTGAATCACATGCAGCGCTGACGGAATCGCTGCGCCTCCTGAACAAGGCTTAAGGCACACTTTTCCTCTACCGTCAGCGTACTTCGAGCAAAGACCCTATACAATAAGATGGTTCATCCGGTCACTTCCTGCGAAATGAGGGTCACGCGCGCCACCAAGCGGAAACGGTGACGCTCGAGTCAACGAAGACAACTTCCACATACCGCGTGAGCGATGCATGTTGGCAATTAAGCGCTCTTTGCCACTCACACTAAGCGGAATGTCACATTAAGAGGGTTGATTTCAGTCATACAATGAACTGAAGGGAAATTAAAAGGTTGTGGCTATTTCAGACACTGACTATAGAGCGAGCGCACTGCTTAATATTACATTACTCGTTCGTCGTACCTCGAGCTTTTTCTGAACTCATCTTGAACAATTTTTATGCGAGATTTTAAATCAGACAAACATGAAAACCTTACTCCAACTAACTTTCAAAGGCAAGGAGGTGACCATTGCAGTGCGAATAACTGTGTTAACTCGCGCTATGCCTGTCCACAGAAGTCGTAGTCGTGATTAGCCGGTCAAAAATGTCGACCACGAAGAAGAAATCAAGGCAAGGAGGTGTCCATTGCAGTGCGATTAACTGTGTTAACTCGCGCTATGCCTGTCCACAGAAGTCGTTTTTTAGTTTTCCGTGTGTGGTGGAGCCAAGGTGATGTTGTGCCTGGTTGGTGATGCAGGCTCCTGGTCCGTTGATGTTCAAGACAGGGAGGAGGCAAACCCGTGACGTTTCCAGTTTTCTTTATTAAACGTGGATGACAGTGGTCTCCCAAGAGACTGGTGGTGAACGCCTCTGTAGAGACTGCTGGAGAGCTCTCCCTCTCTGGTGGTGAATGTCTCTCCCGACCTCCCGACAGTCCCCCCTTATCAAAGCAATGCGCGGACCCCAGGGGAGCCAGGCTTGCCATCAGCAGTGCGGATTTCAGCCTGTCTCGGGGTTGTGCTTTCTTGTTGATATAAAAAGGCTCATTGCTGCCTTATACTTACTCAAAATTATTCAAACCAAATGTTGCCTTGACAGGCATAACAAAGTCAACCGAATGAATATTGCACCATTGCAATCAGATGCTTTAATTTAGAGAAAGGATCAAATTTGTCTCTAGATTCTAACAATTTAGGCATAGCGCGCCAATGATAGGAGTGGAGCTGTCCGGAGGTCACATGTCAAGTTCAATTAACAAACAGATAAGGGGAGGGGGAGAGGGGAAAGTGGCTGACGGTGCTTGGTGGGGCCAGCGCTTTGACCAGGCAAAAGGGAGGAGGGGGAGGAGAGAGAGAGAGCGAGAGAGAGAGAGAGAGAGAAAGAGAGGAGAGAGAGAGAGTCCATGTCAAACTTTGGGCTTCACTTCACCCGGTCACATATCCCGCCAATCTAACAGTGCTTCGCCCTCGAAGTACAAGAAAAACCATGCCTAGTCAATCTGGTTCGTTCAGTTGATTACAAGTAGTCATTCAACATAGAAAACAACATAGCATCCGAACTTGAAACAACAGGTTGGGTCAGACATCTTGAAGCGGTCTTAACCCTTCAGCAAGTGTCATCAACCTGACATAAAAACATACACAACTTGTGCCTCAAAAACAAGCTAGAAGCGGTCTGAACCCTTCAACTAGATGTAAGAAGCCACAGGTTAAACACTAAATATTGGTGCTACACTCAACAGTAACACCCCGCAATGCTCTGACCGCATTACGAATTCCACCGTAATAAGACCAATTACGGTGCCACCGCAATGGACATTCTGCCATTACGAACCATAACAAAAATAGACAAAGACATAAGTCCGGGATGCATTGGAACAAGACATACCAGGCGTGAGGTTACATTCCATGAACAAGACCTTGGGTGGTATTTGACCTGAATCCACAAGGCTGTCATTCCCAGAATACAACACGCACAACAATGAGACAGTACAGTCAGAATGACCACTTGCAATCAAAATATGAACCAATTTTCACACCACAATGGTAACATTTCGTTACGATATCCTGAATATATCAAGTGATAAGAATATTACTTCTTAAGTAATTTTAACAGAAAAATTGTATTACACTGTACACTTTTTTTTTCATTACAACAACGTGTATAGAAAGACAAGTAGACAACGATCACCATTTAAAAATCAAAATAGCGACTGCAGAAATTGCCTGTTTCGTTGATCAAAATGGATTACTTACAATTAGAGTGTCCATTCCAATGAAGGGAACAGCATCCGTGTGTCTTCACAAAACTGTTCGTTGTCTCTCAGCACACAAACACACACACACAAACACAACCGAAGACGGCAGTCACACAATGCCGAAATGTTCATGACGGGAATCGAGTCCTGGAGGCGGGCATGTGGAATGCCAGCCGTTGTTTTTAGCATTCCAGGGGAGGTGTCTGCTATCTTTCAGTGATGAGGGGCTTGGCTGGGTGGTTACAGTCTCATCAAGGGCAGGTTGGACGGTGCCCCCTGGAGAGACAGCTGCACGTCGTGGTTCCACTTCATGATGATGTTGTGGCAGGGATGCTCCTGTGATGACAAGGAATCGAACGGCGGGTGGTAGCGGCGGAGGTCACGGCGAAGCAATGGGGAGTGCAGGCCGGTCACAAACTGGTCCCGGAGGGCCTCGTCATCCAGGCATCCCTCTTTCCGCCTGTTTGCTCGCTGTGCAAGCAGTTGGAGGTGTTGAGCATACTCTATGATGCCTTCCGTGACCCCTTGGCTTCGGCGATGGAAGGTGCCAAGGAGCGTCGATGTCCCACGATGATCGCCGCCGAATGTCTCTTTCAGGGTGATGATGATGTCGTTTGCTGTGCAGAGGTTCGGACGGCGGAGAACCTCTTGCCGTGCGCAGCCTGTTAATGCCTGCAGAATCCATTCTGTAGCGGCCCCATCTTCCATCGGACAGTTTCGTAGTACTCTTTCTGCCTCTTCGGAAAAAGACTCAATGTCTCCTTCCTCTCCTGAAAACATCGGCAGTCTGGGGGGTTGCATCAGGTACAGCCGCTCTGATTGCCGGGCAGATTTGCTGCCGCCTTGGTCACTGCTTGCCCTAGCAGACTGGACAGGGGGGGCAGGCTGAGAGGGCATCAAGCAGGCTGTGGGGGCCTGCTGTCCGCTGACTCCTGTGGTGGACAGAGACTCTCTGGCAGAAAGATAGGGAGAGGCACATGCAGGAAGCAAAGGTGTCCTTGCAGCAGCAACTGTGGCCAGTAGTTCTAAGGCTGAGAGGGCCGGTTGTTCCATCGCCGATGGTGATGTGGAGCTGGTCACACCGTCATCGAAACTGATGAGTTCGCTTTCCATTTCCTGTCTATCCTGCCGACGACGCCAGAATGTGGTGGAGCCAAGGTGATGTTGTGCCTGGTTGGTGATGCAGGCTCCTGGTCCGTTGATGTTCAAGACAGGGAGGAGGCAAACCCGTGACGTTTCCAGTTTTCTTTATTAAACGTGGATGACAGTGGTCTCCCAAGAGACTGGTGGTGAACGCCTCTGTAGAGACTGCTGGAGAGCTCTCCCTCTCTGGTGGTGAATGTCTCTCCCACCTCCCGACAGTCCCCCCCTTATCAAAGCAATGCGCGGACCCCAGGGGAGCCAGGCTTGCCATCAGCAGTGCGGATTTCAGCCTGTCTCGGGGTTGTGCTTTCTTGTTGATATAAAAAGGCTCATTGCTGCCTTATACTTACTCAAAATTATTCAAACCAAATGTTGCCTTGACAGGCATAACAAAGTCGACCGAATGAATATTGCACCATTGCAATCAGATGCTTTAATTTAGAGAAAGGATCAAATTTGTCTCTAGATTCTAACAATTTAGGCATAGCGCGCCAATGATAGGAGTGGAGCTGTCCGGAGGTCACATGTCAAGTTCAATTAACAAACAGATAAGGGGAGGGGGAGAGGGGAAAGAGGCTGACGGTGCTTGGTGGGGCCAGCGCTTTGACCAGGCAAAAAGGGAGGAGGGGGAGGAGAGAGAGAGAGCGAGAGAGAGAGAGAGAGAGAAAGAGAGGAGAGAGAGAGAGAGTCCATGTCAAACTTTGGGCTTCACTTCACCCGGTCACACGTGGAAAAATAAAGAGAGGTAAGTAATGATTATATAAACGTGTTTTGAGCTAAGCGCAATAAAATACAGAACTTGAAGTGTAATCTAAATCTGCTGAACTGGTTGAGGAAGCTTGTGGCTTTTGCTTTTGTAGGTGTGCCGATATTTGTTTTCGAAAATCTGCTGATTTAGTCACGTCAGCACCTCAGCAAATCAGCAGTCTTGATAATGAATGATTCACGTTAGATGATAAATATCGCCTTGAGGCTTGATCACAATTGAGTGATTCTGAATCAGAGTTGAAGAGTTTTGGCAACTCTTGCCTTGGTCATCTCTTGAAAAAATATTTGTTCATATGCTGATGTTGTAATGTATTAAAAAAGAATTCATTCAGTGTGAGTGTAACTAGCATTTTCCTTTATCTTGATAGGAATTTTTTTCAGCTTGTGGTTGTGTTTTTTTCCATTGTGCTTATTGGTTGTTGATGGGGGGAACTTCAATTACTTCAACAGAAACTAAATTCCAGTAAACTGTTCAACAAATGCACTTTTGCTGATTTATTCTGGTTCATAACACATCCAAAATAAATTCTATGGCCAAGAACAATCCACAAACAGACTTGAAAAGAATACTTACATACAAAATCTTCCAATTAATATTATATTACATACAAGAATACTTAAGTTAATGATTTTCTTATCATGAAAGCAAGGCAAATCAAGTCAGCATCTTCATAACTGGCAAGTAAATGGCTCACATGATACAGTTGCTCCATACATAAAAGAAGACTATTAGTTCTTTGCACAATCTTTCTATAAATGCCTTAGCTTAATGCTATGAGAATTTGTGATTCTTAACTTCAAGTTATACAGAGCTTTGCTGCAATGGACACCTCCTTGCCTTGATTTCTTCTTCGTGGTCGACATTTTTGACCGGCTAATCACGACTACGACTTCTGTGGACAGGCATAGCGCGAGTTAACACAGTTATTCGCACTGCAATGGTCACCTCCTTGCCTTTGAAAGTTAGTTGGAGTAAGGTTTTCATGTTTGTCTGATTTAAAATCTCGCATAAAAATTGTTCAAGATGAGTTCAGAAAAAGCTCGAGGTACGACGAACGAGTAATGTAATATTAAGCTGTGCGCTCGCTCTATAGTCAGTGTCTGAAATAGCCACAACCTTTTAATTTCCCTTCAGTTCATTGTATGACTGAAATCAACCCTCTTAATGTGACATTCCGCTTAGTGTGAGTGGCAAAGAGCGCTTAATTGCCAACATGCATCGTTCACGCGGTATGTGGAAGTTGTCTTCGTTGACTCGAGCGTCACCGTTTCCGCTTGGGGCGCCACACGGTCAGCTTGTAGCGGTCAAAATAGTAACCCGTGAAAAACAGTACCCGGAAGTCATCGCAGAGTTATCTGCGAGGGACGTGCTTTATGCAATTTACCGCTCCTGCACCTGTTCTTCGCATGGAATATATTCCGACAAACGACGCATTATAGTTGCTTTACGAGGTTTTGGTGCATTTGTGTAGTTTAACACATGATGTAGCGTTCAAAAAAGTTTTTCCCCGTGTAAAGCCGTCTCCCCTGCCGGAAATAATATGGGAGTCACCTCCCTGTAGTCTGTTTGTAGTCTGGTTTTATAAAACGCGACCGTTGACTGACTTGGCACGCCCGGGGAGTTATGCTAAGATCCGGCCGCGTAAATATATCTGCGTTTTGTGACAAACGTCTTGCTCGGCGGTACTGTACTCCATGCACCTTAACGGTGCGCGTGATTCGGGTGTAATCTTAAGCTAAACGACGTTCCGAATGTTTCCGACTTCGACCATTTCAGCAGCGCCAATAAACGTCGTTTAGCTTAAGATTACACCCGAATCACGCGCACCGTTAAGGTGCATGGAGTACAGTACCGCCGAGAAAGACGTTTGTCACAAAACGCAGATATATTTACGCGGCCGGATCTTAGCATAACTCCCCGGGCGTGCCAAGTCAGTCAGGCGGAGTGGCGGGTGCCGTCTCTTTTTAGAGTGGAATTCTCAGCACGTCCCTCGCAGATAACTCTGCGATGACTTCCGGGTACTGTTTTTCACGGGTTACTATTTTGACCGCTACAACCATCGAGTCAATCGGTGTGACGAAATGAGTTTTCTGCTGCGATGAGATTTCTTACGGGCTCAGTGCGCATGCGCAGATTTCTGACGGGCTCAGTGCGCATGCGCAAATATGCGACATAGTTTACGCCGCGATGAGATTTCTTCATTCTTCCAACGACTGCAAAGCGAGCACGTGTGTTTTCATTATTCAACGATTTCTTTTTGCAGCAGAAGAAATATATTGCAGCAGAAGAAATCTGATTGCAGGAGAAGAAATCTCATAAATGGGAGCTGATCGCAAAAAAATCTGACCGCAGCATCAGAAAGCTGACCGCAGCAGACCGTCAGAAATCTCATCGCAGCAGAAAACTCATTTCGTCACACCGGAAGTAAGAGATAACTCTAGTAGGAAAATGCATCGAGAACCACGTGTGCTCTGCATTGCTGGGTTCACGGTGCGGTCACTTTCTGCTAGCTTGACCTGCGGCTGGACAGACACCTTTACCTTACAAAATGTCGGCCAACCGAAAACTTGGTAAATGGAAGGGGTTGTTATTGAATGCGTTCAAATATTTCTTGAATGCCTTGTGTCATTCCGTGATTCTTTCTCAGATTGCCGCGGTTTAGAACTTTAGTGTTTGCATGAAAATTATTTTCGAACGCGTGCAAATTGAACCCACACAGCTTCTTTTCTATGGATGATGTGAAATAGAATTGTAATTTGTAGTGCTCTCCAAAAAGTGGGTTGGGATTTTTATGATGTCTCGTGAAATTCATTTTTAATATAGACGTGTGAACGGAGTAAGGAAAAAAGCCACACTGTGACTGTATCTTAATTCGTATACTTAGTACTAGTATTAGTAATAGTAAATTTATAGATTCACAATCGTTAGGTGTTACAGGAGTCGGGACATGGCAATTTTCCCCTGCCGGGGGAGAGGGGGAACTACATTATACTACATACCTTGACGTTGGGATAGAATTATAGGGTTTAGGGTTAAACGATGACATTGATAAATGTCTAAATTCAAGACGACCGAAGTTGAGAGACGCCGTCACCATGAATGTCGATCAAATAGTTAATGATAATGCGCGGTATTTTGTTTGTAGCTCTGCTGAGCGTGTCGGACAAGTCAGGATTAGTGGAGCTGGCCACCAAGCTTGCTGAGAGTGGCCTGAAGCTGGTGGCATCGGGAGGAACTGCCAAGGCCCTGAGGAATGCCAACCTGGATGTCGGGTCTGTTGAAATGTGCAGGAGATGAATCAGTAGTCCTCCATGTATTGTTCTGATGTAATTTGTATTATCAGGGATCCCAGATTATCTGTGATATTCAAGTTTTTCGTATACTTGTCAATTGGGGTGCCTGTGATTGTGAATGTGATACTGATAGCCATTTTAAAGAATGATTGCCTTCACATATGTTTATCACCCGTTTGATACTGAAGCTGTGCAGAAATGGGCTGGAAACAAGATTGGCCTTGAAACTTTTGTTGACAATTGTAAAACAAATTCAATTTCTTTAGTCATTGGTTATCTTTTTTAAAATTACATTCTTGCAATGTGACATAAGTGAATCAAAAGAAAGAAATTGATTCTCTTAAATACTCATAGCCATCAAATGAAGACTTCATTCACTAGTGAACAGATTAGCCCAGTAGTTACCCTTGTGTTAAGAGGACACAATACTCTTCAATACATTTCTGTGTAATTGGTGATAAAACTGCATGTGAAACTGTTCACAATTCATTGAGAATTGTTCTTTTTCATGGGTGAAAAATATATTATTGTGACAGTGGATATGAAAGAAACCATGTAATGTTATGATTTAAAACTAAAGTACTGTTGTTGGCATCCGTCAGTCTCGTGAGACTATGGAGTGTGCGCCAGGTTTGGTCAGTCCGGGGTTGAGCGGCAGCGTGCTCTGTGGCTGTAGAGCCCGATCCTTGAGCCGCATGCTCTGTTGCACTTGTCGCAGGTGAAGTCTTGGCGTGGGACTGTAGATGCCGACGCTATTCTCTGTCGTCTGCGTTCTCTCCTCTCCTCCCACTGCTCCCGTCTCCTCCTCTCGCTGGCCTGGATGCCAGTCTTGACGGCGTGTCTCCAGCTGTTGCGGTCAGCGGCCACCGTTTCCCAGTCTGCTGGGTTGATGCCTCCCGCCGTCATGTCACGTTTACAAACGTCCTTGTAGCGGAGGAGAGGTCTTCCTGCAGGTCTGGATCCCGTGGCGAGCTCGCAGTACAGCACATCTTTGGGTATTCGGCCGTGGTCCATCCTCCTGACGTGGCCCAGCCATCTAAGTCGTCTCTGGCTGAGCATGGCGAACATGCTGGGAATACCTGCTTGCGCCAGTATGTCCTTGTTGGGGATGCGGTCTTGCCAGCTGATGC
>JAWQFJ010000304.1:16320-32260 GCA_034096865.1 Theodoxus fluviatilis | reverse complement strand
TATGCAGAAGAGAAATATAAAAATTCATTAGACTAAATTAGGCAATTTTCATAAACATATGACATGGATTCTGCAATGCTACTCTTGCCCAAGGATATATAAACTTTGACTGTTATGTCATAATTAGTTTAAGGAATGTGTGCAAAATACCAGATTAGACAATCTTTTAAGAGATGTGACTGGATTTGGAAAATGTTTCAATGGTGTGGACAGGTGTCTGGACTTAAGTCATTGAAGGGATATCAGTGCAGTGATGAGATTTAATGATCTCATTAATGACGTGAGTAGCAACTTGATTTTTGGGGTCTTTTCTTTTTAGAGATGTGAGTGATGTGACTGGGTTCCCTGAAATGCTTGGGGGACGAGTGAAGACTCTACATCCAGCTGTTCACGCAGGTAAGATGAGCACACCTTAGGCTTGTTCAGGAGTACTCAGCACTGCATGAGTGCTTCATGTTGGCAATTGAGTGCTCTTTGCCACTCCTGAACGCCTAAGATGTAGTGCAGCGCTTCACTTGTTAAAGGGGAGGTAAATCTTCTGCGCCCCATGTTGTGTTGATAGACGCGAAGAAAGTATTTTCTTTGCCACAGACATCGTTTATGCACGTTTACATGTATTCTGCATGAATAAAATCCACTACTGTGTCATCCTTACTTGCCATTACTTGCACATACAGAGCGCTTGGGGCAAATAAAGCCCGTTCCAGTCCCAAAATGATGTTTCTGAGGGTTATTTTACGTGTCGACGGCCAGTGCGGGATCGGAGACGCCATTTTGAATCTGTTGCAAAATCATTCTGTATCATCTTGGATCGGTGATGCAGAGCGCTGCTCAGCGCTGAGTGAAGCACACCCCAAATTGGCCGTTCAGGAGTGAATCACATGCAGCGCTGAGCAGCGCTTTGAATCGCTGCGCGTCCTGAACAAGCCTCTTGTCACGGCCCAGGTGGATGACTACTAATGGGAATTGTAGTCCCATGCAGATGTTAATTTTTTAAAGGGGGAATTGCCCAATTGTCCACAGACTTAAGACACCCTATTCAAAACAACTCCAAACAAGATATGAATAAAAAATGAAACAATTTAATAACATGAAACAAAGAGCCAGTCAATGCAGGAACACTCCTCTGCCAAAGTACAAATCAATATTCCACCATCACTGCACACAACAATTCTCCTTCAGATCACATATCAATATTCCACCATAAATGCACAAAAAATCCTCCTCCAAAGCACAAATCACCAACACTCCTCCTCCACAGCACAAATCACCACGAAACTCCAATTTAAGTCAAATGGCTACTGCACAAGAAAGACTTTGGTCCGCCACAATGTCCCAGTTCAAAGTCATGACCAGACAAAACAAAACAACATAGTAAAGAGACCGGCAAGCCAACATCAGGTCTTGCCAACCGGGCACAGCGGCCCCCTGAGACGCCGCTCAGAAACAAATCACTCACAAACAGACCTGCAAGCCAAAAAACCAGGCCTTACCAACCGGGCACAGCGGCTCCAGGAGACGTGGCTCAGACACAAACTACACACACAGTAGCCGACGAAAAATCTTGTTTCCAAAAAAATCCCCCTCTAGCAAATTACACGACCCTATATATAGGGTCCATTCACGCACAAAAGAAATATTTTGCACGTACTGCCACATGACGACTTGCATTGCACGTGTAACACTGTGCAGTCAGCAAGTGCTGACACTGCAAAAATACTTAAAGGTGCATCGTGCCGGTTTCAAAAAGACTGGAAGTGGACTTAAAGTCCCACCACATATTTGAGTCGTGACACACCTGTCGGGCTGAAGGGCTCTAACTAGTTTTGATTTGAATTGGACAAGAAAGTTTGTGTCTGTATGACTTTCAAACAAACAAAAAATACCCTTTGTTGAAAACCATAGACCTACATGGGTTGTGCATTGTCTTGCATAATGATGTGGATCATGAAACCAAGAGGCCTATCGTTATCGGCCGGTTGATACCGGTGGACTCTTGAATGCCTTGTTCATGCTACCATTATCGACTGGTAGATACGGTGCTGGAGCACCATTGTGCCTGTATAACCAAAATGGCTACCTTCAGGGAGAGGAAGAAAGTCGCCATCATAAATATGCGCTCTGGCACACATTTCGACCTGTGATTATTACCCAACCTATGCAAAATGTTACAAGAAGTTAGGCTGATATTGTTCTTATCTTTTTTAAAAGAATAACTGCTCTGAAATAATTACCGGGCAAGATGTGAGCAAACATTTTTACGACAGATGGCTGAAAATTTTCAAGGGAGGCAACTCATATCTTACATTAGCCCTTTGTTGTGTAACCTCCCTTGAAATGAGCATCAAGAAATTCTAGCTTACACCAAGTCAGCACTGTTGTTTTGACATAAATTTCAATTCAAGCGAGGCCGAGCCTTCATGCACAGCTGCAGCTTAACTCATTGAAGACGGCACTATTTTTAGCTCGTGTTGACTGGAGACGCATGTTTCTGGGCATTTTTACAGAAATTGCTGAAAAATACTAATCAAGCAATGGAAAAACTGTTGCCATCATTAGAACGCTCTTTGTCTCCTCTATCCTTGTAGATCAATGTCATTCTCTCGTTAATTTTATTTTGAATATAGTATTGCAACAAAGATGGGTACCGTCTGGCGTGCCTGTATTTAGTTCGACTGGAGTGAGGCCGACTCTAAGCCGACAGCGTGTACGGATCAGTTTCCGATACCTCTTCTTCTGTCAGCAGTTCGTGCACTATACCTATGATCTGCTCCTCTAAAACTGCATCTTTTTCATCTTCGGAAAAAGGGATCACATCGTCCTTCTCATCTGATGCTTCTTTCATAGCGATTTCAACATCCTCATCGTCCTGCCGCGATGCCATTGTAATTTAGCGTTGAAATTGCCCCTTGCCACGTATGTAAACAAAGTCTGGCAGTGCCTTATCCTCTTCAAATTCAGAGACACAGACGATCTACACTGTTCCTCACTATCTTATAAGAGAACTAGACTACCTCGCCTGGTTAAGAGCCCCTTACAACACACACAAGAAATTTACATACGCACCGCATCATATCGTCAACCGTTGCTCACCTCACCGCATCATATGATGCGGTGCGTCGTCATTGAGTTAATGTATGTTAGCTTCCACAAGGAATGAGCAGTCTGCAGCTGCTGGTTTACTCTTTTGGTTGAGAAGTGCAATCCGCGCCAATGAGAAGGCATTGCGGAAGCCATCTTGGCTATCGTTTGGTCATAACGAGTCGTTCAAGAGTGCACATTGGGGGCTCCCCTACCATTTGGCGAACGGTAGGTCATCTTGAACGCAGGGCGTGTGTGTCACTACAAAAGTATTTTGTGCAGGACAGCACACTTTGCAAGAATTGGTCTCTAAGTGTGACGGCATTCAAGAAGACTAGAAATGTAGAGCTTTGTAATTGTACAAACTGCTAACAGGTGACAAGTTGTTGTTGAACAGGTATCATTTTTCTGACTTGTACATGTGATCTGGCTACTGTGAATTACATGCATTACTCTTCTTTTTTGTAGTTGCCAAAAAACAGGGTTGGTACTTTGTCTTTCACCAGGCATTCTGTCCAGGGATACTCCCTCAGACCTGGCAGACATGAAGGCCCAGAATTTCGAGCAGATTGGAGTGGTAGTGTGCAACCTCTACCCCTTTGCCAAGACTGTGGCTGACCCCAAGTGTGCCCTTGCAGATGCTGTGGAGCAGGTCGACATTGGTAGGTGTGGATGTGGATGTTTGGCCTTTAATGCACAGCGCTGTGTGTGTGTGTGTGTATGTGTAAAAATACCTTTGATGTAGTAGTCATTACTAGTGTGGACATATTTGGATTGAAATTTCCGTGTGTGAATACAACTTCAGACTGTGCTCTTCATTGTAAGATTTAGAAAGCTTTAAAAAAAAAGTTCACGTCATTAAGTCTGTTAGCACTGTTTGAATCATTATTTGAGGGAACATATAAAAAGAATACCTGATCATTCAGACTCTAGGTCATGCAAGAATTAGGATTATGCCTTGGATCAATGGATGCAGTAAATGCCAAGGTTGCAGTGACAAGATCGCCATGACCTTGTAAATTAAGAATTCTTCCTGTGCCAAGACCACTAAACGTGTACTGCCCCTCATCACCATACTGTGGCATTATAGTATACTATGTGTTAAATTAACAGATTGCTAATGAAAATATAAATTGAATGAATGTATATGACTTGCTTTTGAGTTTATTGAGAATTTCTTTTATCTTTAGGTGGAGTCACTCTGCTTCGAGCAGCTGCCAAAAACCATGCCCATGTCACAGTCATCTGTGATCCTAGAGACTATGAAGTGTAAGCGCCACAGCTCTCTCACTCTTTGAATGGGTTATTCCACTTTTAAAAAAATACATCAGTTATCATCCTTTTGTTTGTGGCCTCTGAGGTATTTCTGTGGTTTCATGATCATGTTGGTTGAAGGAAGTATTCAGTTACATCACTTATTGCCAAAATGAATGAAGTCATTTTTTCAATCACATTTTAAAATATGGAATGCCATATTTGGTACATGTTTTCTTTTCATGTGCAATCCTAGTGTGGTTCAAGAAATGAAGAGTGCAGAGAATGCGGAGACAAAACTGGAAACTCGACAGAGACTTGCCTTGAAGGTGAATTTGTTTGGGCCTCAGTCCTGTTATTTACTTCAAAGTTCTGGTCTCATGGGAACTTTAGAATCCCCTCATATTGTGTTTTTGTCCTATTGCTGTTTATTTGATTTTACTTCTTGCTCATCTGCTAGACTCTTCAGGCATACTTCATCTCATGAGCCCTTTGTGTCCTGTTTGTGTCCATGCCAGTTTCCCCCTATGGGTTCGGGGTAAGAATTGACCCACCGCCTCGCCCTATGCGATTCGTAAGAGGCGAATAACTAGGGACACCGTGACTTGATTTGCGTTTGCTCTAACTGTTCTGGTGATTTTCGTGCTTAATGGCCTTATATAGCCTACAAAGGCTGATAGGCCGTAAAACACATCCAATCCAATCCAATCCAATCCAATCCAGTCCTCTTGCTGTCTGTTGCTTCCTCTGCAATGGACTATCAGTGCATGATGACTGAAAGCATCAATGTAAATGGTGAATGCATTCAATTTTAATTTGTTACAGATGTTTTGTTCAGAAATGTTTTTAAATCTAGACATATTTGAGAGTGAATTGTCATATGAATAACACTTTTTGCAGATAATTTGTTTCTAGAATACTTTTCATGATTTGCTGTTGATTTAGGATTGATAAAGCAGTAAGTGTGAAACCAGTAGTTGGAATTTTATAATTTCAATAACAAAGAGGATGTTGTAACTACACTGCATATAATAGAGCAGTAGATGTGAGACCTGTAGATTTACAATCTTATGTCTCAAAGAAAGAGGATGTTGTGAGTAATCGCACTGCACATAAAGCAGAAGGTGTGAAAACAGTATATTTACAGTCTAAAGTCTCTTACAGAGGATGTTTTGTGTAACTGCACTGCATATAATAGAGCAGTAAATGTGAGACCAGTAGATTTACAATCTTAAGTCTCAAAGAAAGAGGGTGTTGTAACCGCACTGCTTATAAAGCAGTAGATGTGAAAACAGTACTTTTACAAAGTCTCATAAAGAGAATGTTGTGAGTAACTGCACTGCATACAAACAAGTTCAGGGTGCTGATGCCTGACTTGGTGCCTGCAGGCCTTCAACCACACCATGGAGTATGACCGCATGATCTCGGCCTACCTGGGAGCTCAGTGGCAGCAGCAGTCAGCTCACCTGATGCTTCGCTATGGCATGAACCCCCACCAGAAGCCTGCCCTGCTCTCCTGCGACCTCCCCCAGCTCCCCCTCCAAGGTAAGTCATGCCTGTAGGTTGTTCAAGAGGCCTAGCGCTCAGCTCTCAAACGACTTGTACATGCTAGAGCTGTCGAGCGCTAGATAGCCCGCCGCAGTGAGGCTGTGCCTGTATGACCAAAATGACTGCCTTTAGGGAAAGGAAGAAAGTCGCCATCACAAATATGCGCTCTGGCACGCATTTTGACCTGTGATTATTACCCAGCCTATGCAAGACGTTACAAGAAGTTAGGCTAATATGATTCTTCTTTTTTAAAAATAAGAATAACTGCTCTGAAATAATTACTGGGCAAGATGTGTGTAAAAATTTCAACGTCTAAAAAATTTCAAGGGAGGCAACTCTATATCTTGCATTAGCCTTTAGTTGCGTAACCTCCCTTGATGTGAGCATCGAGAAATTCTTGCTTACACCAAGTCAGCACGGTTGTTTTGACATAATTTTTAATTCGAGCAATGCCAAGCCTTCATGCACAGCTGCAGCTTAAATATTTTATCAGCGTCCACAAGAAACGACCAGTCTGCAGCTGCTGGTTCACTCATGTGGTGAAGCACACTGAGACGATGAGAAGGCATCATAGAAGCCATCTTGGCTAGCGCGCAGTCATGACGAGTCGTTCAAGAAAGCACTTTTGAGGCTTGCCTAGTGCACACAGAGCGCTAGGTCGTCTGAACGCACGACTGGAGTGGATAGAGTGGCTTTCTATTCCCAGCAGTGGATCATGCCAGAACATGATGGATGAGTGTGAGAGACTAAAACCCAGACATAGTGGAGTAGATCAGGTGACCACTTTGATTTGGGGAGAAGTTCTCATCTGCGTTTGCTGCCTCCCAGTAGCATGGATCTACTGCTGCTTGGAGATGCCCCAGGTTGAGCTGTTGGAGCCTGACACCATCTAGTGGCTCTCGCCATAGAGACACCAAGTCATGAAGTGAAATGAAATCATTAACCCTTATGCTGCTGAGTATTTTTAGCAATGCGTCATTGCTCTGTGCTGACTTATCCCCCAGAATTTACTCCAAAAACGGTCACCGTCTTTGAAGTCAATTTTCATATTCCTCTTCACCTCTGATTAAAAAATGCCAAGAATTAAAGTTGTAGCCGAGAGAATTCTGTACACAGTGGTATGCAGCACTTGAATGAAATTTATCATAATACCTGCATTTTATTCTCAAAATAAAATAAAACAACAACAACAAAACAGACCAATGAAATGCCTTTACACTAACTTTATTATCTAATCATAACCACCAGCAATTATCAGGCTTGATTTCTGATAGGTTACCTAGTAAAAAGGACAAAAAAGGCCTCAAATCCTTACATGCACCTCAAAAGTCACCACGTACTTGCTGTGATCATGGAGTAGGGGTGTGGTTGGGAGTGGGGAAGACGCTGATCACAGTGCCTAAAAACAATCACTCTAACCTTGTTGAAAGCAAACGATTTTCATGAGGAATTATAAGCATAACTATTTATTCATCCACAAAATGACACCAATGGAATATCTACATGTTACTACAGGTACAATGACATACTAATAAAAATGGCTGAAACTGGAAAATCACACACACACGCACACGCACACACACACACACACACACACAGCTTCTACCCAAGCCCAAGGCACCATGCAGTGTCCATAGCAGGTTGAAAACTATCTAGGAAATCAAGCAAAAATCTCTACAGCAGGTTTAAAATCTCCAATCTCGAAACCGTAAGTGAGGCGCGAGTTGGTCGACTGGATGGGCTGCGAAATATTGCGACGCATACCTGATTGTTTGTTCGGTCATTAGTCCAAATACATCGTCATCGAAGAAGTAAGCGAAAATCTTGTTGGCATCGTCGCTCTCAGTGTGAACAAGTAGGCCAGACGTCTGACAGAAGGGAGGAAGCTAAGCATTTTCGGAAGCCTGCTGTCGGAAAGAGCGTGATGCGCTTCCTGATGCACGTCTTGAAGTTGATCTACTTGACGATGCTCGCTCCGATGCACGGTAACGGTTCGAACTTCGACATCTTCCCGCGATCGGAATCGCTGCAATTCTGCTTCTGCCTCGGCAACATCATCTAGATTGAAAGGCTCGAACTCTTCGTCTGAATCCTCGCCAAACAAAAGCTCTATTACACGCTCATCGATGTCTTCTGACAAAACTTGACGCAAAAAAAACATCAAACTTCGGAGCGAATTTACCCGAAAACTTTGTAGAGATCGCCCATACAAACTGCACATGCGCAGAAAGCTCGGGATGTCCGCTTTCCTGCTGTGGTATTTATAGATAGTTGATGTCATTTGCAAGGGAGATAACTGCGTTCAAACTAACCCACCCTCAGCGATCGAGTGCGGGCGGGATCTCCCGCCGTCCGCACACAGCGGTGAAACCAAGCTCGGCGGGAATTCCCGCCGGCCGCACGCTAAGGGTTAAACTTATGAAGAATGGACTGTGTCAATGCAAATGTGTGAGAATATCCAATAAACACATTAATTTTTTCAATTGTTGAAAGATATGTCGGTCATTAAGACAAAAGTCCATCATCTTTCATTTAACCTTTAGAGCGCCGCCAATTTTCGTCATTGTTTTACCCCATAGCCACAAATTTTATTATGTGTGGTCAAATTCGACACCATGTTTACCTAAAAAATCATCATTTATTACTTATTCAAGCTATGAAGTAGATTTTTGGAGGATGAGTAGAAAAATGTATGGCCTACATGGTGCAATTAATGAAAATGCCATAGAATGTTTTTTTTTCAGCTGCTAAAAAAGCATGGAACACAGACAACAACAAAAAACAAACAAATTCACTGTGTTTTACTACACTGCTCTATGTATTCAAGAATACAACAGCTTTTGATGAAAATACAAAAGTGCATAGAGTCTCCAAGTAATGGAGATACATCTGAAAATGTTTTAGGGTAAAACTAAAACAAAACAAAAAAATCCTACAATCACTTACGCTAGAGAAGTCAGCTGAGTCATTTTCATCTGAATCAAGCTTCCGCTCCTCTCGATCTACAGACCACAACACATCCGTCGAAGCACTGTGTTTTCCTACACTGCTCTATTTATTCAAGAATACAACAGCTTTTGATTACTTGGAAATACATCTGAAAATGTTTTAGGGTAAAACAAAACAAAAAATCCTACAATTACTTACGCTAGGGAAGTCAGCCGAGTCATTTTCATCTGAATCAAGCTTCCGCTTCTCTCGATCTACAGACCACAACACATCGTCGAAGCACGTGCTTGCCTCTCTATCCCTCCATCTCCCATCACATCAATGTCAGTAAAGCCTTCGAATTCATATTCTGAGAGTCAGAATCGAAAAATAACTTCACAAGCGCTTCAACTTCTTCGTCAGTCGCCATACTGGCAAAGAAAAAAGTATCGTTCACAAACGACGAAGATGCAACTTTGTGAAGAAAATTCGCGGCGCGTTCTCTTGATCGCCAAAATGGGGGATCTCGTTGCCACGTGATCACTGCACGAGACTGTGATATTTTTAGAACAGCATGACTCGATGGCAGCGTTAGGCAAGTCAACAGAGCACGTCACTATCGCTCGGCGCACTGATGCGCCGGCGGACGTCTGGGGAATGTACGCTGTGGCGCATCAATGCGCCGGCGGCACTCTAAAGGTTAAAAGTGTTGGTTTGAAAAGATTTTGTTGGAGCAATTTGAAATGGTTGGGAACCACAGGTGGCATGCCCACAAATGTTAATAAGGTGGAGATGTTGAAGACTAATAATCTCAAGGTTTGCTTGGGTTGCAACTGCTGTTAATAGTTTTTTTTTTCTTATTGTTTTTCCTCCCACATCTTTTCACACATATACTATCAGTGTACATCAGGAAGTTAAGAAAATCCAGAAACCTGATTGTTTTTTTAAATTTATATTTCATCATTTGACTAACATCACTGCTGACTGTTGCAGTATTGAATGGGTCACCAGGCTTTGTGAATCTGTGCGACGCCCTCAACGCCTGGCAGCTGGTGACTGAGCTCAGGGCTGCTCTGGATCTACCAGCTGCTGCCTCCTTCAAGCACGTCAGCCCTGCAGGTGTGTGTGTGTGTGTGTGTGTGTGTGCGCGCGCATGTGTGTGTGTGTGCATGTGTGTGTGCGCATGCATGCATGCATGTGTGTGTGTGTGTGCGTGTGCGCACATGTATGTGCACGTGCATGCGTGTCCTTACATTAACATGTATCTCATTGATGTGCCTATGAGGGGGTTAATATTTTGTGAAAGTATGTTGATTGGGCTGCACGTGTGTGCTGGTGTGCTAAACATTTCAAAGTGTAACTCAGCAGTATTTTTCCAGACTCCATGTGCCTGGTCATGCTGTGATGAGACAAGCTGTAGGAAGTCCATGATTGTGACAGTGCTAGTGGTATTTCTGAGCATGGCCTTGGGCATCTTTATTATTACAGATTTTATGTCTACATGGAATAAATGTAATGGACACAGGCTAGCATTGTGACAATGAGTCATATTTACAAATGAAAACAATAGTAACTCATCACCATGTGAATATTGGAATGTCAAGTAAATGGCAGGTGTGAGCTGAAGCTTCATTGGAGACAGGAACCGCTGTCAGTATGCCAATCCTGTCACTGTATGTCTCTGTGCTGCAGGAGCTGCTGTCAGTGTGCCGCTGTCGGCAGAGCAGGCCAAGCTGTGCATGGTGGACGACATGTCTGACCTCTCACCTCTTGCCATCGCCTATGCCAGGGCCAGAGGTGCCTGTCTGAATGTGTGCCCCTGTGTCCTCTATGCCTTATGGCCTGGTTCCCTGTCATACTGCTTAATTCACGCCACATGAGCATGCTGTTTAATGTATTTTTTAAGTGGCTGTTTGAAGTGCTAAAATGACTTGGTCTAGCTTGAAAATGCAGGGTAAATTTGAATGGCTTTTTGAGATGGAATGATAATGAACAGTATCTAGTTCCCATGTGATCATTAGAATCTGCTGCCTAACATTTATACAAATTGTATTAGCAGACTTTGCATTGATGTATATAAAGACTCATCCTGCTTTCCTGTAGTGTCATCTGACCAGTCATGCAATGATGAAACCAGTCATGATGAAAATCAATGATTGACTTATGATAGTGGTATTTCTGAGCAAGACTGGCAATGTCATAATGGAAGTGAGAAGTATACCAAGAACAGAAGAGACTGAAAGAACAAGTCTCAATGTTTTGATATTTATCGATAAACAACTGTTATTTTGTTACCACAGGTGCTGATAGAATGTCATCCTTTGGAGATTTCATAGCTCTCTCTGATCAGTGTGATGTGCATACAGCCAAAATCATTTCTCGAGAAGTAAGTTACCATTACTGCTTGACTTTCTCTATTGTACCATTTTCAATTTTTAAAGTATTTAACCTCAACAAAAGTGATTTAACTTTTTTTTCTTCTGGGGATCGGAGTCTGCTGGATGTAATAGACCATTACTTAAGGTGAAATCTTGTCAACATCAAAGGTTTGGTCTTTAATTCCACAATGAATATGATCCTCCTTGAAGGATATATGAAAGATGTAAGAAATCATCAACAGCTATTAGTGTTATCCCAACTTCTTCTGTTTAGGCAACATGTATGACACCCCTTTTTGATGACCGTGTGTTTAATGCCAGGTGTCTGATGGTGTGATTGCTCCTGGCTACTCAGCAGAAGCGCTAGAGATTCTGTCCAAGAAGAAAGGGGGAAGCTACTGCGTGCTGCAGGTGAGCACTCCTTGAAATTCCCAAACAGCAGTGAAGTGGTGGTGTCCTGTCAAGGTTTTTCCTGGAGTAGAGTAGCTTGTTGCCATTGTCACTTGTTGCATGCAGATTGGTGACATGGGCCACACATAATCTAGTGTCTGTTTTTCATTGTGTAGTTCTTATCATTGTTGTCATTGTCATCATTGTTGTCGTCGTCATCATCATCATCATCATCATCATCATCATCATCATCATCATCATCATCATCATCATCATCATTTAGCTGCCCCCAATTTGAAAATCAGAAATTTTGACATGAAGATGAGAATAAATTTGCCTTGCCACAGATGCATTTCATGCTTTAAACTGTGGCACTGCTTGAAGGCATTGATGAGTGCTCAGAAGCACCTTTCATTGTGTTTTGTTATGGCTTGAATTATATGTTAAGATGGTTTTTCTTGCTCTGCTTTAGTTTTCAAGGCATGTAAAACTGTTTTCTTTCCATCCAGATGGACTCCAACTACAAGCCTGCCGAGATGGAGACCAGAACCCTGTTTGGTCTGCAGTTGACTCAAAAGAGAAACGATGCCGTCATTGACAGAAATCTGCTGACCAACATCACCTCTGAGAACAAACAAGTGCGTATAGGTCATTTGTGTTTGTTTTTTCCCTGTTTTTAGCATTCTGCTAAAATACCATGGAGTGTTAATAGGTATTATTGTTTTAGATGTATGGAATTCATAGTCTTTCTATATATCAAATATTTTCTCACTGTCACAAGCATAACTGTTTTTAAATTCAAGAGTTCCTGCCTTGTGAGGAAAATGTCTTCATTAGACCTAAACCAACCATTTCCACTATTGGAATTATATTTTGACAACCTTTTGGTGGAACACTTTTTGTTATTCACAGCTGCCTGAGGCTGCTGTGCGGGATCTGATTGTGGCCACCATTGCTGTCAAGTACACCCAGTCCAACTCCGTCTGCTATGCTCGTGATGGACAGGTCAGCACTGTGCCTCTTGTCACAGTCGTGTGCTCTGAGATGCTGCCTTTCTAACCTGCAGGGGAATGACCAAGTGCACTCGGGGGAGCAACTTCATCATTTTAAATGTGGGCTTGGATGCATAACCATCATACATGTGCACATTTTCATGTGCCCACAGAAGCACAGGCACGTGCCCCCACAACATAATGATGGTCTGCCATTGTAAACAAAGACAAAGACCTCATGTATGCTTAGAAATATGATTGTGTAAAGTTCTCATTGGTTGAATTAAGATGTTGCAACTTCAAAACCACTGGATGTTTCGACATTTTGGTGTCAAAAGGATGTGAATTTCAGTTTTATAGATGTGGTATGATCCATGCCTTTGAGTGGGAACCTTAGTGGATCAGCTTGTGAGTTATCCCTATTTCATTGGGAAGTAAACTGCTTTAGATGTGCACATGATGTGGAATAAATGATTTCTTGATCTGCTGTTGGAATGAACTTGACATGCCATGTATACTTTTGACATGGCAGCATCTCTGCATCCTTAGATCTGACCCTCTTTCTCCTTCAGGTGATTGGCATTGGTGCTGGACAGCAGTCCCGCATCCACTGCACTCGCCTGGCTGGTGACAAGGCCAACAACTGGTGCGTGAGGGAAGTTGGTGCTTGAGTGAGTGAGTGCCTGCCCTGTGGTGGTTGCAGTTGGCACGATAGCTGTAGAAAGTCTTTCCCTAGTGGCAGTGAAAAAACGTAAATTTTGCACTCGGGGTGTTCCCTTGCTTCATCCAGCTCTTCAAGTTGGGTGAAAGGTGCATGACCTTTTTTCCTGTTTACATAAAGGATGTAGATGTGTGCTTATTTAGTGCTTCTGTTGAGAACAAGAAGGAATTTAGACAGGAAGTGCTATACACGATAGATTTTCTTAGCATCGTCTGATTCAGATCCCATCAGCATGAACCTGTAGATCTCCCTGATAGATTGTTAATTCTACGTTAACATAATGGTTAGATGTTCCTTGTACACTTGCACAATAACAGATATAAATTATAATGAAAACTGAGTTAACATTGTATTTCATCCTGCTTGAAATGCTTACTCGGTGTCTCATTCATATGAACTCAGTTCATCTGTGTTTGTGACCCCTCATAACTCTGAGCACAAACGTTTTGGAGGCTGCCATCTTGTCTTAATTCATGTCTACCAGTTGTGAATAATGAACTCTGGGCAGCCACCAGTCTAAGTTTTGATCTCTGAAACCATCGGCCGGAATGCTACAGGCCAAAGCACATGGAATGCAATTCCAAAGCCAGCTGCCTCTTGCTAAATGTAGCAACTGCCTGGTCACCATATTGATATAACACAATCCAGTCATTTCATTTGGCTAGCGTGTACATGGAGGGTCAGGAAGGGAAGTAGGCAGTGTAAAGTGCACATTTGACTGTTTTCATGGCAGGTGGCTGCGCCAGCACCCCAAGGTGACGGGGATGCACTTCAAGAAAGGTGTGAAGAGAGCCGAGATGTCCAACGCCATCGACATCTTTGTCCTGGGCACTGTGGGACAGGTAGGACTTTCCCATCAGCTGTGTGCTGTAAGAATGGATGGAAATCATGTGTTGTGGTCATATGGTTCGACTATTTCATTATAATATTCTTTGATATGATTTTCAAATGTATGAGTGGGAATATTACATCATGTGTGCAGTGATGAATTAATGTCTCGTTCGTATGAATGCAGACATCCTGCAGTTTTGATTTCACCAATCGCTCTGAGCACGCATTTTGCAATAGCTGTGATGTTTGTTTGCTTCAAGGTTATGACTTGTTTGTGTCAGTGTGTTTCATTGAAGGTCTGATTGATCAATTTATTTATCAACATCAGTAAACAAACAAACCAACCAAACTTAAAATCTTAGGAGAGATGGTTGGAAGTTTTGATGAATGAACATTCTTGTGAATTGACTTCTTTTCTTTAAGTAATGGAAGACAGTTAATTGTTCATCTCTATTTCCAGAGAATGAGTGTGTGTGTGTGTGTGTGTGTGTGTGTGTGTGTGTGTGTGTGTTTAACAGAATTAATTAAAATTAAATTTAATTAAAAAAACATTGGCCTTCATTGATAATAATCTATTCCCCCTTTCCAGGATATGGATGAGGAAGCTTGGAAGGGCATGTTTGAGAATCCACCAGAACAGTTTACAGAGGTAAAATATACTAGGAGAAGGGCATTTCAGTGCTTACTTGATGTTACTGTGATGTGTGCAATGATGATGTTATGTCTCGTTCGTATGATGCAGCTTGCTGTGTCTGATTACACAATCGCACTGAGCACACATGGCAGTCCTTTGAACTGTAACACTGATGATTATCCATGGTGTCTAGCAACTTGGGCACTGTCCTTTGAAAATTTGTTTATTTACTTTATTTTTTAAAGTTCTTTATTCAAGAACACGGAACTTACATATCAGACATACAGACAGAGTGGAGGGGGTGGGGAGTAGGGGTAGCTTTAGGAGGGAGAAGGGGGAAAGGAGGGAAGGGGTGTAGAAAGAAGAGTCTTTCCCCTAGATACTCCAGTACCTACTGTCGAAGGAATGGGGACCATCTTTTCAAGGGTGCATGTGTAAGTAATTTTTCAGTTTTGAAACAGTTCTCTTTTGTATATCTTCTGTGGTTTGTATGACTTTTCTAAGAGCATCTACCTGTATGCTAACTTTGTAGTCAAAGTATTTAGCATTAAAATGTATTGTTTGGCACATAATTTGTATAAGATTTGCTACATCTTTGGACATGGAATATATTTTTTTTAAAAGTTTTTCTGTTAATATGGATATAAAAAGTGTGACATTGGAAAAGTGATAGTAAATCAGCCCAGAAGAGCTGAATCAATTCACATTCCCAAAACAAATGTTTCTGGATTGCACAAACAAAATTGACGCAAACTATAAAGATGGTGATGCTTTTTTTAATCCTGAGAAGAAAGATGTTGGTGAAATTACACAATGTAAACCTTTAAACTGGAAGTTTTTCAATCTAATACATGTATCTGTTGTGCATCTTGCTATATGTTTGTGTGCATACACTCAGTTTATGTCGTTGTCATCGACTGAACTTTTCTATCTTTTAAAGTTTTTTGTGATTCTATGTATTTAACATGATTCTATGTATTTAACATTGTTTTTATTGAGAAGAAATTGGTAAAAGAAATGCATGCATTTGGACATATTAGTGATTTGTTTAATAAGAGGCTCCATCTCAATTTCTCTTAGCTCATTTGCAATGCTTTGCATTCATACTTGGGGTAATGGCATGTTTTACCAGCTGATATGTGAAAGTCTTTTGTAACGAGACTATGCCTTTCCAGGAGTTGGT
>JAWQFJ010000304.1:0-16310 GCA_034096865.1 Theodoxus fluviatilis | reverse complement strand
TGATTCAGATCCCATCAGCATGAACCTGTAGATCTCCCTGATAGATTGTTAATTCTACGTTAACATAATGGTTAGATGTTCCTTGTACACTTGCACAATAACAGATATAAATTATAATGAAAACTGAGTTAACATTGTATTTCATCCTGCTTGAAATGCTTACTCGGTGTCTCATTCATATGAACTCAGTTCATCTGTGTTTGTGACCCCTCATAACTCTGAGCACAAACGTTTTGGAGGCTGCCATCTTGTCTTAATTCATGTCTACCAGTTGTGAATAATGAACTCTGGGCAGCCACCAGTCTAAGTTTTGATCTCTGAAACCATCGGCCGGAATGCTACAGGCCAAAGCACATGGAATGCAATTCCAAAGCCAGCTGCCTCTTGCTAAATGTAGCAACTGCCTGGTCACCATATTGATATAACACAATCCAGTCATTTCATTTGGCTAGCGTGTACATGGAGGGTCAGGAAGGGAAGTAGGCAGTGTAAAGTGCACATTTGACTGTTTTCATGGCAGGTGGCTGCGCCAGCACCCAAGGTGACGGGGATGCACTTCAAGAAAGGTGTGAAGAGAGCCGAGATGTCCAACGCCATCGACATCTTTGTCCTGGGCACTGTGGGACAGGTAGGACTTTCCCATCAGCTGTGTGCTGTAAGAATGGATGGAAATCATGTGTTGTGGTCATATGGTTCGACTATTTCATTATAATATTCTTTGATATGATTTTCAAATGTATGAGTGGGAATATTACATCATGTGTGCAGTGATGAATTAATGTCTCGTTCGTATGAATGCAGACATCCTGCAGTTTTGATTTCACCAATCGCTCTGAGCACGCATTTTGCAATAGCTGTGATGTTTGTTTGCTTCAAGGTTATGACTTGGTTGTGTCAGTGTGTTTCATTGAAGGTCTGATTGATCAATTTATTTATCAACATCAGTAAACAAACAAACCAACCAAACTTAAAATCTTAGGAGAGATGGTTGGAAGTTTTGATGAATGAACATTCTTGTGAATTGACTTCTTTTCTTTAAGTAATGGAAGACAGTTAATTGTTCATCTCTATTTCCAGAGAATGAGTGTGTGTGTGTGTGTGTGTGTGTGTGTGTGTGTGTGTGTGTTTAACAGAATTAATTAAAATTAAATTTAATTAAAAAAACATTGGCCTTCATTGATAATAATCTATTCCCCCTTTCCAGGATATGGATGAGGAAGCTTGGAAGGGCATGTTTGAGAATCCACCAGAACAGTTTACAGAGGTAAAATATACTAGGAGAAGGGCATTTCAGTGCTTACTTGATGTTACTGTGATGTGTGCAATGATGATGTTATGTCTCGTTCGTATGATGCAGCTTGCTGTGTCTGATTACACAATCGCACTGAGCACACATGGCAGTCCTTTGAACTGTAACACTGATGATTATCCATGGTGTCTAGCAACTTGGGCACTGTCCTTTGAAAATTTGTTTATTTACTTTATTTTTTAAAGTTCTTTATTCAAGAACACGGAACTTACATATCAGACATACAGACAGAGTGGAGGGGGTGGGGAGTAGGGGTAGCTTTAGGAGGGAGAAGGGGGAAAGGAGGGAAGGGGTGTAGAAAGAAGAGTCTTTCCCCTAGATACTCCAGTACCTACTGTCGAAGGAATGGGGACCATCTTTTCAAGGGTGCATGTGTAAGTAATTTTTCAGTTTTGAAACAGTTCTCTTTTGTATATCTTCTGTGGTTTGTATGACTTTTCTAAGAGCATCTACCTGTATGCTAACTTTGTAGTCAAAGTATTTAGCATTAAAATGTATTGTTTGGCACATAATTTGTATAAGATTTGCTACATCTTTGGACATGGAATATATATTTTTTTAAAGTTTTTCTGTTAATATGGATATAAAAAGTGTGACATTGGAAAAGTGATAGTAAATCAGCCCAGAAGAGCTGAATCAATTCACATTCCCAAAACAAATGTTTCTGGATTGCACAAACAAAATTGACGCAAACTATAAAGATGGTGATGCTTTTTTTAATCCTGAGAAGAAAGATGTTGGTGAAATTACACAATGTAAACCTTTAAACTGGAAGTTTTTCAATCTAATACATGTATCTGTTGTGCATCTTGCTATATGTTTGTGTGCATACACTCAGTTTATGTCGTTGTCATCGACTGAACTTTTCTATCTTTTAAAGTTTTTTGTGATTCTATGTATTTAACATGATTCTATGTATTTAACATTGTTTTTATTGAGAAGAAATTGGTAAAAGAAATGCATGCATTTGGACATATTAGTGATTTGTTTAATAAGAGGCTCCATCTCAATTTCTCTTAGCTCATTTGCAATGCTTTGCATTCATACTTGGGGTAATGGCATGTTTTACCAGCTGATATGTGAAAGTCTTTTGTAACGAGACTATGCCTTTCCAGGAGTTGGTTAAGGTCTTAGGCTAGTCTCAAGGGAAAATGTGTTGTGTTAGCATATATTTCACATCTTTGTATATGATAGTATTATATTAACATTAGCCAAGAAAAAAATACAAACAGATGTTTTCTGGTTGCCATGGTTACAGAAAAAACAAGATGGACGCCAGTGAAAACAACCCAACTTGTAACAATGATATCTCTAATTCTATCCAACACTGAACAATGAAATTTGCACCATTTCATTTGGACTGCAAAAGCATATGCAATCAACCTAAAATTCTAAGTTGTTTGATAAATAAGAAGTTCACTATATTTTTGTGCTTTTATTACTGTTTTCCCGCCGTAATTAGAACACAAAAACCATAAAAAACTAATCTATGCATCACCAGATCACTTTGATACTGGTTAGTTGCATAATACAAACTGAAAATAGCAAGTGTGGAAAGTTTCTACTTGCTATATGTAAATTTGTAGTCAGGGCAGTTGACACAAGGTTTAAAAAACATAGTTTTGAGAAAAACGCAAATAAAGGAAATAATTACCAGTCCCACCTTCTGATATGGGGCTACATGGCAATTTTCAAGTTTTCTGGAGTCCCACACACCAGCACTTTGCTGTACACCTCATGCACAATGAAATGCACCCTTTTGGTAGTGATCACCCCCCTCTTTTCCCCTGTACCAATCCTCTTTTCCCTTTCTTCGTGCATGTAGGACTTTCCGTCTTTGCTTCCCTGAGGCTGCTGCTTGCCTTCTAGACACCTCTACTCTTTCTTTACTGTCAGAACTGCAAAGTCAAGAACTTTCCCTGCAGCATTTGTCTCTTCTGGCATGTGGATGGCAGAAACCACACCATTTAGGGAGGAGTGTCCCCTCCGCTGCCATGTACCATCCACAGACACTGCAGTCTCCACAACATGTTGCTCAGTGTCAGCAGACAAATGAATTTCTTTGGCAGCTTCAGCCATACTACGCTGACGAAGTGCAGAAGCTGTTACTTTCAGAGCATTCACTTGATTCCTGTATGCTGCATTGGTCATAGCCTTTGGCATGTTCATAAATGCTGAGAAAGTTTTTATCTTTCTCAGTCCACACCCAATCTGTCTGAAAGCATAGATCGCTCTCTTGTTTACATCATGACTGTGCTTTGCCTTCTTTGATGTTGAGATCATCTGGATGGCATCACACGCTTGACACTTCACGATAAACTCCCTTGCGAAGCCCTGACTTGGAAGCCTCTCCTCCACAGTCAACTCCCTCCCCTGGCATTCTGTACATGACAACAACTCCTTCACGGACGAAAACAACACTCCAAGTCTACGAATGCATAGCCATACTCACGATCACACAATGAGGTTGCTGCATCTTCACAAGAGGCAAGTTTCTGAGCAGATGCACTCTCGCAAACTTTATTGTTGCTATTTGCCTCGGCAATATTGTTGTCACTATGCCCAGCCCTGTCAGCGTCAGTGTCACTACCCTGCGCAGACTCGCCACCGATACTTGGCAAGCCTGCTCCAGCTTGGACTCCGCCTCACCCCATCTCGGATAACTTCCTCTCACCACCACAGTCTTTCCCTACGAACTGATTCCCCATGAATCGCCTCTTTCTTCTCAGCACACTCGCAAACTTCCTCTTAATCGTCATCTTGCACTCTGCGTTCAAATAGACTCGGCAGTTGCAGCGTTCACACAGCGCGCGAAAAGAGGAAGTTGACACCAGCCAAATGTCACTGTTAACTGTGCGCTGATTGGCTTATAAGACCCTTCAGCTCATTATAATACTCTGATCATCCAATGAAATTCATCCATAGAAAACTATAGGGATCATTTCAAACATAAAACTGTGATGAAAATGGAGCAATTTGGTGAAAGAATTATGTTTCTATGATGAAAAATAGGGAAGTTATGAGTTACTGAATATTAATTAGGTCATCAGCTGATTTGACAGCACAAGAAATGTTTATACCATGCATAATAAATGACAATTTTCATCATTTTCCGCCACTTTGATAAGTTTTTTGTTTACATCCATGCATAGCTGAGACTTTGTGGCGTCTAAAACTCAAAATTATGAGAAAATCATAATATTTCAAGGTAGCCTAAGACCTTAAAAAGGATTATTCCATGTTCTTTTAGAACATGTTTAATTGTTCTATTCCTTTAATTGCCCATTTTTGACATTTGATTTGGGCATTACTTTGTACCATTGACTATTCAAGGATATTGTGACATGGATTTTTGTGTGAATGCAATAATGTTCCAGTGTTTTAACACATCAAATACAAAGTTCTAAAAAAAATATATTTTATCAAATTTATTTAATGATACTAGACTGACAGAAATGATCCCAGGTCTCCTGTCTGATCCCTGTCTTGTTTATCTCAAACTAGATACCTCTTATTTCAGACAGAGGTCCAGGATATTGGAAAATTAATACTGATATTTTGCTGGAACAAAATGAAGGAGCTATTAGATATGAACAAAGATGCAAATCCAAATACTAAAAGGGGGTTAATAAAGGGAACAGTCAGGAATCTATAGCCTACTCGGCTCAGAAGAGTAAAGAAAATGCTTACTTGATGTTACTGTGATGTGTGCAATGATGATGTTATGTCTCGTTCGTATGACGCAGCTTGCTGTGTCTGATTACTCAATCGCACTGAGCACACATGGCAGTCCTTTGTACTGTAACACTGATGATTACCCTTGGTTTCTAGCAACTTTAGCACTTCCCATTGTACTGTAACACTGATGATTATCCTTGGTTTCTAGCAACTTTAGCACTTCCCATTGTACTGTAACACTGATGATTATCCTTGGTTTCTAGCAACTTGGGCACTTCCCATTGTACTGTAACACTGATGATTATCCTTGGTTTCTAGCAACTTGGGCACTGTCCTTTGTACTGTAACACTGATGATTATCCTTGGTTTCTAGCAACTTGGGCACTTCCCATTGTACTGTAACACTGATGATTATCCTTGGTTTCTAGCAACTTGGGCACTGTCCTTTGTACTGTAACATTGATGATTATCCTTGGTTTGAAGCAACTTGGGCACTTCCCATTGTAGTGTAACACTGATGATTATCCTTGGTCTCCAGCAACTTGGGCACTTCCCATTGTACTGTAACGCTGATGATTATCCTTGGTCTCCAGCAACTTGGGCACTTCCCATTGTACTGTAACGCTGATGATTATCCTTGGTTTCTAGCAACTTTAGCACTTCCCATTGTACTGTAACACTGATGATTATCCTTGGTTTCTAGCAACTTGGGCATTTCCCATTGTACTGTAACGCTGATGATTATCCTTGGTCTCCAGCAACTTGGGCACTGAAACCTTGCTGCAGTGGCCTGTTTTCTTCGTTTTAATTTTTAAACCGATTCTGTCAATATTATGTAACAATAAACACTATGGGATGCTCACATATTTATAAAATAAATTTGGCACACCAAAAGTATTCAGTTATATGAGAACAAAGTTTCATGAGCGTTTGAAATACATGTTTCATTGTCATCTGTGCATATTTGATTTACAGGCTGAGAGGAAAGAGTGGGTTTCTCAGTTGAACAAAGTGGCCTTGAGCTCGGATGCTTTCTTCCCATTTCGAGACAACATCGACAGAGCTTACCAGGTGTGTGCACTTACTGTGTAGACATGTCAAGGCATCCTCCATGCCTGGTCAGTTTTCTTGCCCAGGTGAGAAAACACTTGAGTAAAGATAGTTGACAACTGCTTGTACATTTCCCTTGCTTTGAACAACATGGTGCAGGCCTAATAAATTTCACGTGTTTGATGGTCGCTCTCTGTAGGTTGGGGATAAGAATAAACCCACTGCATCTCCCTATGCAGTTTGCAAGAGGCAAATAGCTAAGGAAATTGAGACTTCATCTCACTCATACCAGCTCAGATGATTTTGTAGTCTGAGTGGCCTTGCGTAGACTGATAGGCTGTGAAACTTACTTCATTTATTTATGCTTGACAGCCCACAGCATGGGAAACAAAGGGAATGGAAGTCATTTAGAACTCTACAAACATGTGAATGTTTTTCCATTCCAGAGTGGAGTGGAGTACATTGTGGCCCCAGGCGGCTCAACCAATGACGAGGCTGTCATCAAGGCCTGCAACGAGCATGGCATCACTCTGGTGCACTCCAACCTCCGCCTCTTCCACCACTAGGATGTGCCGGCAGCATGGCTGCAAGGTTCTACCTCTAGGTCTGGCCACAGCATCCCAAGTGTTTCATTATTCTCGAGTCCTTGTAGCCAGTTCTGCTGCAAAGACAATCTGAGAACCAGAGTTTCTGCATTATTAACTGTTAAGTTACTCGTTGACTTGTAGCTTCCCAGTTGAAACTAGAGGTGAAGAACCCACTTGGAATGCTTGTGCATATAGTTTCATTTGTCATGCATGAATTCTGCAGTAGAGGTAGATCTTAGTGGTAGTAGTAGTGGTAGTTTCCATTATAGTTTTCATATGTAATTTTTGGGGGGTGGTTATTTACATTGTAAGTGACATGAATGTTGTATTTTTGAATTATGTAATGTTCATTGCAGAAGTTGGTGCTTTAGAGAAAAAGCACTTTGCACATGGCCACAGCTGTTTAACCGCCATAGTTAATATTTTTTGGTTGTTGTTTGTTGCAGAGGGTTTACCACTATTGATGGTTTTGTTACTTGGATACAAGTTCAAACATTTTTTTGCGTTTTTATTTTGCGAAGGGCGATATTTGTACAGGTATGAATCTGAGTAACATTATTCATTTTTCTGTTAGCATATGCATTTCAAGAAGGTGCCAATTTTTGCTTTTATTATTTCCTGACCAAGTGAAAATGAATTGCCCAACAACAAGGGTAATCTTTTTTGTGAAATTCTCTTTTTCCACTGCAAGTACAGTGGACTGTGACTAAAACTGATATTATAAAGATGGGCTCGTTGACTGCATTTACTTTTGTGCATGTCCTGTATCTGGCTTCCCAGCAATGATGGGTATTGAAACAATTGGGCATTCCATTACTTTTGGCTGTTGTTGCGTGTGAAAGAGCTGCTTGTATTTTTACAAAACAATTATTATTCTATGCAATTATGTGAATGATGTATTTGAAGAAAATTTTCCAATAAAAAAGTTTTTGTACCATAGTTTTCAATAAAGAATTTTTATTCATCTCAAATGCTGTCCCTCACATGGTGTTTGCCATTCACACTTGCCAGTCATGTAGTGCCATGGGACCATGAAGTATGACTGGAGACAAAAACTGTGTGGATCATCAAGTTGTTGGTGCAATGCTGTCTGCTCTAAGTAATACATCCAGAAAAAGGAAACTGGCTCTGCACCAAGTTACGGATGTTTTTCATAAATGACTGCGTTCCATCCACTTGGCCTTGCATGTATCAATGCAACACTGAGCACATCTCTCACTCGGTCCAAATAGCATCTGATGAGATCGCCCACCACACATTGCATCTTCACCCTCAGCCTCCTGGATTTTTGTCGCTGTTGGTCTCCACTGGCTTCTGGGTCTCGGCAGAGCTGTGTGTGTCTGCTGCCTTGGGGACTTGGCCAGGTTGGTACAGCCACACCATGTCCACCCCCTCCCCCACAGTCTTCACTGCTTCCCATGTGGGGAAGGGGAACCGGCAGGCTGCCACCCAGGTGTCCTGCCCCACCTCTCTAGACAGCTTGTTTTCCAGCGGCCCCATCTGCAATGCATACAATGCAGTGATAAAGCAAGGCTGGCTGGGAAGTTTTATGCACCAGTTGTCAGGACATTGTTTTCAGTGCTTAGAATGTGACTGGCCGAGTGTTGGTCAGTCTTTTGCGGCAAGTTAGTAAACATTCATAAAATGATGTAAATTTGCAATACACAGTTAATGAAACAAACTAGGTTTGTAGCTACATGTTCTCATTGACATTGTGGAAGAAACACACTGCTGGAACAGTATCCAACATGGACTACTAAGATGTAAGCTTGTGTGTGCAAATCACTCTTCTATTAGGGTGGCATATAAGATGACACTTGCATTACACCTTCTTGAAAAGTTACCTTAATATAATGAGGGATAGATAATAGGATACAAAGATAAACGGGGCAAATGTAATGAAAACTCACCATAACTTCCACCCCAAAAATCACAATGTTCTTGTGACGGGACAGGTCATACTGAAATGGAAGCAAAGTAAATTTGACACAAGATATGACTGCCAGATCACACTTTTTCTGTTCACTCTGTGGTATTTAGTATGATAACAGTGCATTGAAAGCTTCTACAATTACTTACCCCCCCCCCCCCCCCCCCCCACCTCTCACCTCCCACCCCCAATTGATGGTTTATTGGTTTCATTGACGCTGATATTTGCAAATGCAACTCCACTTTAAGAAAATATATTTGTAAAACTGTATTGCACCTATTGTGGTGCCCCCCAAAAACCATTCCTCCCCACCCCCCTCCTCCAAATCACCACCACCACACACCAAACACACACAAGAAAAAAATGTAGAAGACATTATGCATCAACTCGCCTTTCTACTATATGTACATGTATAACAATTTCACATTAGATCCATTTGTTCAGGTTAGCTGAGCTGGTTTTTCTTTATAACCAACCTTCCAGAGATCCTTCTTGTGAAAGGATGCCTGCTTGTGCAGGCCCTGCCACCTGGCAGTGAGGCGAGAGTACAGCACCAGCCATGTGTTCAGCTCCACACCCTCTGCCTTGAAACCTCGGCGTGCTGCTTCCAGTACCTGCAGACAGGTGCAAGGATGACTCTAGCACTCCCAGGTAAATGTTTTGGCTCTCCTGCAGCAATGAGCAAGGGAATTCCAATGGAGCCATTCTGGTTCAATGCAAAAGAATACAGAGCCACTAATAACGTTAAGAAAAATGCATTATCCACCAGGTAAAGTATGTTATTGATAACTGTATGCTCTCTCTCTCTCTCTCTCTCTCTCTCTCTCTCTCTCTCTCTCTCTCTCTCTCTCTCTCTCTCTCTCACACACACACACACACACACACACACGTGACACACACATGTAAGTCTCGAGCTTCTCTGTTGAAAAGTTTGTTGACATTCATATCAAAACAAAAGGTCACAAAGACATTTGAAAACAAATAATTCTGCCACCTCTTTCTTATAATCACGGTCTCAAATGTAGAACTGAATAAAGTAAAACAAATACGTCATTTTAAAACAAACGGGAAAACAACGGAGCATTAACACGAATGCAGAATATGCATTACTAGTCTGCCGTCGCCGCTTCCTATGTCCATAAAGCTGCCTGCTCTTCCTGATAGAGCGGTGAAGACGTTCCTGACTTGCTGAGATGTAGCTGGCACGAAGGGAAGGCAAAACTTTCGAAGTGCTGGGAGGAGAAACGGAGTCGTGATGGCATAAATACTGGCGAACACAGCTCCGGACACCCCTAGAATCACTGCTCCACGTTTAGTAAGCTTGGGCGATTCGTTGTTCTTTGAATAAATGTCTATCTCTTTACAAACTGCGCAGTTTTCAGAGGCTTCTGAAAGATTTACTGCAAGCTTCGCATCGACAGATTTATGAGAGATAGCGTCTGCCATCGGAAAGCTTTCGGAGCAGACAACACGCGTGCTAGTCAAGGACAGCTTGCTGTCATGCTGCTACGGGAAAGAACTCTGAGATAAATGAGAACTCTTTTATGCGGGAAAACTACTGTTCGTCATTGTTGTGATGGGTGGTCTACTGCTGCGAAAGGTGAACACTCTGTAGGACTCCTTATGCCTTGACCAGGTCCTGTTTGTGTCGTTGGACGCCGACTTGGGCAGGTAAGCACATATCCCGCTCATATATTACATGCTTTGAAAAGAAAATGTCATCCACCTTATTGTTTTCTCCTGAGATTATCCATCACATGACCTCAGTGCTGAAGTCAGTGAAGAAGCACCTGTCGACTCATTAGCTTTTTGAAAAACTGACAGTCCAAACTGCCTCCCTTGCTTCAAGTATTATTCACCCCAAAGCTGTGATTGCACAGTTTTTTTCATTAGAACGCAATCTTGTTGGTCGATGAATGATTTTTATCTCAGTAATATCAGTATGAGATATGTTCTCCAAATCAGTCGGTGTCAGTGACGCCGTCTGTTGCCAGTGTAACAGTGTTGGATAGACCACATCAATCATCGGCAAGTTAGGGCAAGGACCGCTTATGAGTGAGACGCGTCCTGATGGAGGGAAAGGAAACATCGCCAAACGTCATGCCATACTTGAGAGGCTAAACGGTGTTGTTAAAAGCACCAATTTCTGTTAGTACAGGAATCGTATACTTTGAAGTTGCATGACTCAGGTGTGCACAACACTTCCTGCCGAAACCAAAACTGTAAATGCTTTCAAAGAAAAGCAGAGAACAAGAAACGTTGGAGGGCATAGCATGCAAAGTTCGAACCTCTGATAAGTTGCAAACATGGACCATCAGCCTTGGTAGTAGTTGAAGGCCCAGAACTGTTACATATCCCATATATGTTTAGTCAATTATCATAACAGTTTGAAAACTGAGTATGTGAATAAAGGGACAGTAGGTCTGGTCACTCAAGATCACTACTCTAGTATTATTTACACAGTTCTTTAAAGTTTTAGGTTTTACCCCCCAAAAAATGAATAGCATGAACAGTGGCAAATGTTGGATTTACAATGTTGATTGTGTGATTATCTTGGTGCATTACTGATTGTAGATATTAATATTTCACAGAGCTTGATGGAGATTAATGAGATAATAAAGTAATATTGATGAAAGTAACGCTTTTTTATATCACTATTTCACCCTGATAACTGTACCATTTATTGAACATCCCCCATTAAAATATCCACATAGAAAAGTCTAAATTTCATATGCTCATCATTAGGTGTGCAGTCCGAAAGTTAGATAATTCAAAAGGGGATGGATTTGTAAGTTAGTCAGTCACACTGCCCTGAACATGCTTGTAAGTAGTATATTTTCATGGTTGAGTACCTATTAAAAAATCAAGACCAGAAACTTAGTAGAAATAAGTTTAAATTTTAAATGCATGGTTTATTGTTTAATATTCCTTTTTAGGTGTTAAAACAAATGTATTTACAAGCAGTTCATTTAGAAAAATTTCACCAAAAAAATGCAACATATCTGTGAGAGGGAGACACACTTCTTTCATGTAGATTGCAGCTTTCGAAGAGTGACTATTTAAAAGAAATGTTACATAACAGTATGTGATGGTGCCTTGCATGCAAAAGATTATATAACATGAAGGTTTTAAGATAAGTAGTTCTTTATCACTACATGTGCTTTTCTTCATTCAACCAAGGGAAGAAATAGTCTTGATATGGTGTCTGAAATGTGTAGAATGTTTCAGCTTGCACAGAGGCTGTTGCTATGTAATCACTGATGTGATAAATAAATAGACTGGTACAAAGCAAGACATTTGTGGATGCCCTCAGCTTATAGCCTTGCAAATTTAGAGAATAGTGGTTAGATTGTTTTAATAATGGAAGCTAAATGGAGATAGTCTTTTTTGCTATGGTGTAGTACAGGGTTCTCTCACATTCATGGTCTATTTTCTTTTCCAGAGGAGGCTGGAAGTGGTAATGTTCTTGAAGTTTCTTTCTTGTGCATGTTTTCCTTTTTTCTGGAGGATCTTAAAGATTTTGCAACATTAGAATTTTTTTTAAAAATCAGACAGGCTTTTAAGACCACCACCACCAGCACCACCACCACCACCACCACCACCACCACCACCACCACCACCACCATCATCATCATCATCATCATCATCATCATCATCATCTCTCTTTTTTTCATTGTTTTTGCTAGTTTATTATTCCTTATTTTGTCATGAGGAGGGGGTGAGGGTAGGGTGGGGTGGGGGGTGGGGTGGGGGTGGTTCCCATGGTACACAGAGGTTTTTCCCCTGTCTATTATATCTGGTTAGTTGTGATTTTTGCATGACTATATAAGTATATAATATATATTGCTCTGTCACCTTCTGCATGTAAGCACATGCCATGTTTATTTTTATTTTGTGTTCCTTTTTATTTGTCTTTTAAGCTTGCTCATTGCTTTCACTCTTGCATGCATTGTGGCAGTTTGACCTTTCCTAACTGATGATCTTTGTTTACTTTTTCTTTACTTCACAACTGATCAATCTTTTCAGAAGATTAAAGTACAGCTCAAAAGGTCATATTCTATATTCATTGGCCAAAATTGTGCTTTTCCCTGAAATTCAACCATTTCATAACATCTTTGGAAGAAAATTGCAAATGCAGTCCCTGTATCACTTCCTTCCCTAAAAGTAATGGAAGCTTTTGGCATGTGAGGAGAGGCTTGCCTCAGTATGACTTATCTGGTCTGTTTTCCAGAACCACCCTTTTAGTTTACTCTCTTCCATATCTGGCCTAGTTTCTATGATGTTGATGAAAGCTTTTTGAGAAAAAGGCTTTGTTTAAATTGGGGACACTTTATTACTCAGTTTTCAGGTGCTAATCCATGTCTTCACCACTATCACTGTATTGTCTGTCCCACACTTGCATATACACCAACACCAAGTCTCTATCCTGCCCTCCTGATTCCAGCATGGCCATGTCTGTAGCACCAGTATCAGGGAGGCAGGAACCTCAGGTCGTCTCCATGCCACAGCTGCAGAGAATCCTCCAGGACCTCCATGGTGAGTGCCCAGAGTACCTCAGTAAGGCAACTCTCCACTCTTTGAGGATCTTTACCATTGGACAAGATGTCCACCTGCAGTTGCTTGCACGTTTAAATGCTGCACAGATCCTAGAATTGCATCCATGGGCAAGATGCTTCCCTTGCTTTGCCACTCCCATGCCCAGCAGTAAAACTGAGTATTTGTGAGGGCAGTAAAGGGGTGCTGCAGTGTGAAGGACACTTGATCATGAGCCAGAATGGCGTTGCAGTAGTCTGCAGAGAGTGGAGATGGTACTGGCATCTGCAAATGTGTATCATGTAGATCTATATTCTCATGTGTTTGTTGTTAGGTGCAAGTAAAGAACCGTTCACACAACCATATCATTGGAGGGTGAAGTGTAAAGTTATGCAAGACCTTGAATTGGATGACAAATTATAGTATTGAATTGATTTCCTTTACCTTCACTCTTATTTCAATAATGCTCAAATTTGGTTCTGTCCCACTGGGTTTTGATGTCATGACCTCTTGGTCCAATGAAGTTGGTATTTGGTTTTGCAAATATTTTGTTGGATGAATTTTTTAATTACCTAGTCCTTTGTAATGGAGAAAAGTGTACAAGAAGCAGTGGTAAGATACGCTATGCTAACTGGATTCTTGAATTTTTTCATGTCAGTCTGCTGGAAAACTTATTATTGGTGAAGGACTGATTGTCTGTCAAATGTGTATATTTTGCATTTCTCTTATGTTTTGTATGCAGACTGCATTGAGAAGCTGAAGGTGGACTATCATGATGATAAGATGCCCATTGATGACAACAATCAAACCCTGCAGCGCCTCTGTGCCAAACTGGAATACCTCCTCCAGTTTGGGATGAAAGGTAGGGGCACACTGCATGTCTCCCCTGTCTTGGCACTCTACCTGGGCTGTGATTCCAATGCACAATTGTGCATAGATGTAGTGAGCAAAGTTGAGATTGTGTCTCATTTTTGGACCATCTGTTGCTGTGTGGTCTCCAAATGTGAGATGTCAAAGCAGGAGGACTCATTTTAAAGTGACTGAAAATCAAAAAGGGCTTTATGTTCATTCCTAACATTTGATGAAAATAGTTTACATTGAGAGATTTGAATTAAACATATTCCTTTGCAAAGCTAATTGTACTTGAGTTTATTGAAAACACATCAGTCTAATGCAACAATCTTCAATATTCATACCTTTCCCAGGTATTGATGCAATCAATGCATGATATTCGTGTAAAATAAGAAATTCTTTTGTGTTCCAGAGAAGTACAGCTTTCTGGGCAAGAAGAAAGATTACTGGGACTACCTCTGTGAGTGTTTAGGAGCTCACAAGGGCTCTAAGGAAGGCATCAAGTACATCAAGTCCCTTGGGGAGGTAAATATGGAGTTTTGTGTCCATCAAACAGATTGCATGTCTTAGATTCGAAAAGCTTCTTTGCAATATGTTTGTGCTTGTCTGTCATATCTGTTGATATGTATGAGCGTGTGTCCTCATGCATGCCTCCGGACATGCTTGTCTGTGATTGAGTATCATCGTCCGTGAGTTTTTTTCATACCATTTAAGAATGCTTTTTGCATGAGAGTTTATAAGCTACAATGCTGTCAGTTTATTTCTCATGTAAGGTTCAGTGCTGTAATGGATTTCCTTGCAGCAAAAGACCTCTCTGGGTCGGGGCCGTGCCTTCATCCGCTTCGCTTTGGTCCACCAGCGCCTGGCAGACAGCATTCAGCAGTGTGTGGTCAATGTCAAATCCACCAGGTCAGTCTAGCTGTCGGGTGCCCTTTGTGCTCCTTAGTAATCCATTTAAAAGCAGTAAAAAAAACACTGAGCAGTCTAGGTTGTTGTTGTGTCACTGCTGAGTGGTGTCAGAGGCAGGCACAGTTTTCTCTTTGAAGAGAAGAAAGAGATGTGATGTTCTTACATGTATCATTTTGCAGAAATTTGATGAGTTGCAAGGAAAAAATGCCAACTTGATATAGATTAAGTGCTTGCCACTTGAGTCAATTAAATGGGAAGAAAATTTTCTATTTGCTATGATTAATGATAGGTTGCCGCTACTGTTTTTGTAGTAGTAGTAGTAGTAGTAGTAGTAGTTGTTGTAGTAGTAGTAGTAATGATAATGTATGGTAGAATTGACCACAGGATATACTGCAATTTCATTAAGTAAGCTTGTGTAGAACCATGCTGTTTTATACAGAGAATGAGATAGATGTTTCTTGGTATGGTTTTAATGTTTGTCATCATGGAGAGATAGTTGATAGAAGTCTCTGCTGTATATACAGTCTACCCAAGCATGTTCTCTCTGTCATCATTTGGACTGCTTCTTTGCAGTGACTGGTACCAACCCCACAGTCTGTGGCTGCAGAGAGACAAGTATTCCCAGCTCATCAGTGACATGTATGACCTTAATGCCATCCACTTCAACCTCTCCCCCAGAGGTTACGACCTGGACAATGCCTGGCCCTCCTTTGCAAAGTAAGGTTCATCTGTGTTGCAAGAGGTTCTTACTTTTCTTCTTGTGTTTTGGCCCAAGTGAAAGTCTTACTGGTCTCGATAGCAACATATAGGCTGTGTGATTCCTGTTGATACTTTCTCTTTATCTTGTCCTTGCAATAAATATGAAACAGTATCTATCCAGTACAATGGTTGAGCAAGTATCTTGGTGAATTGTTGCTTATGTTATTTATGATAATCTGTTAGTGAAATTTTTAAGAAAAAGAAAGGGGCAGCAATGTTGTTTTCTTTGTGAAAGTGAACAGGATGAATAGACAAGTCACATATCCAAAACCAGACCAAGCCATATGTATGGAGTTCTACGTAAATTACTGAATGACCACTGCAGAGTGGTGGGATGAGATGTGAGTGCATTTCCATTGGGTTGCTGTAGAACGCAGACTGGGGGCTTCCAGTGGAACTTGTCCAGCCGTCGTTCCAGCATCAGCAGTGTCACCACCATGGTGAGCCTCACACATACACACACACACACACACACACACACACACACACACACACACACACACATACACACACACACACACACACACACACACACAGAGCACACACACACATACACATACACACACACACACACATACACACACACACACACACAGAGCACACACACACACACACACACACACACATGTGCGTGCACACACATTTGCATCCTTACACACGCACTCACACACACACACACACACACATACACACAGAGCACACA
>JAWQFJ010000303.1:0-34505 GCA_034096865.1 Theodoxus fluviatilis | reverse complement strand
CCTCCTCCTCCTCCTCCTCCTCCTCCTCCTCCTCCTCCTCCTCCTCCTCCTCCTCCTCCTCCTCCTCCTCCTCCCTCCTTCCCTCCCTCCTCTTCCCTTCTCTTCCCTCCCTCCCTCCTCCCTCCTCCTCCCTCTTACTCCCTCTTACTCCCTCTTACTCCCTCTTACTCCCTCTTCATCATCATCCTCCCTCCTCCCTTCTCCTTCTACTCCGCCTCCACTCCCCTCTTCTCTTGTTCTCCTCTTTTTCTCCTTCTGTTGTAGACAAAGATGTAAAAGAGAAATGTTGCTTACTTGCTTGGAAGCAGATGATAGCAGGCTTTCTCCATTTCATCCCCCAACCCCACCCCACTCCCAGCATCATGCACATGCACTCACACACACATGCACAAACACACACACACACACACACACACACACACACACACACACACACACACACACCTACACCTTATCCTTCTCCCAGACCAATGCCTTATCAGTGTGAATATGCTTTGAATGCAGTGATGGACAAGGGTTATGCCCCCAGCATCCCTATTTCTACCACACATGACTAATTTCTGCATGCAATAACATAAAAACTGGAGAGAAAACAACTGGCCACAGATGTTACTGTCACAAAGTTTGATAGCCTATTATCTTTCTGATGGCTTTTAGATTATTTGCATCAAGTTTGAATCCAGCAGTACAGGAACGCATAGTGACAAAACACAGACACACATACTTTCCCTTTTCTGTGTGCAGTGAACCCGTTGTCGTCACAAGGTGCACAGCTGACTCAAGTTCAAAGAAAATTGAATGACTGGGTGGATAAGTCATTACAGGATCTAGGATGTGATTTCACAATGTATTTGTGGGGAACTGGTTGGTTGATAAGTTATACATTGAAAGAAATACCACAATCATGATGACTACGATGCCATGGGGAAAGTTGGAAGACATTCATCAAGGCACTCAGTTGAGTGCAAATACACCTGGCTGAGTGGTGTCATTGCCCACAACCATGTGGGTGTTCTGGCTTTATTTTATGTCCTTTCAACCACATTTGCCACATGTGAGGAGGCCTTTAGACATCATTTGAAACTTTCTGTTGAAGACTACCACATGGTGGTTGTTGCAGCCTGACAGACATCATTGGAAAATTTCAGTTTAGACTGCCATGCTGTTTACGTTCCAGCCTGACAGACATTGGATTGGAGCAGTATGACACTGCAGGGTTGTTCCTCAAGCTGCTCACCCCCACCAGCTTCCTGATCATTGTCATCATCCAAGTGCACTACTTCCACCGCACCTTCCTCCGGCTGTCTGCCCTGGACAGGCATGCAAGGTGAGCTTCCAGGTGCCACTCCCCACCTGGCCTCTCACTGCTGACCCTGAGCTCTGCCTTGTGTGAGGCTTCACTCCAGACTGAAATGTCTGTCTGTCTGTCTGTCTGTCTGTCTGTCTGTCTGTCTGTCTGTCTGTCTGTCTGTCTGTCTGTCTGTCTGTCTGTCTGTCTGTCTGTCTGTCTGTCTGTCTGTCTGTCTGTCTGTCTATCTGTCTGTGACTGTGTCTGTCTGTCTGTCTGTCTGTGTGTCTGTCTGTCTGTCTGTCTGTCTGTCTGTCTGTCTGTCTGTCTGTCTGTGTGTCTGTCTGTCTGTCTATCTGTCTGTGACTGTGTCTGTCTGTCTGTCTGTCTGTCTGTCTGTCTGTCTGTCTGTCTGTGTGTCTCTCTGTCTGTCCGTCCGTCTGTGTGTCTGTCTGTGTGTCTGTCTGTCTGTGTGTCTGCCTGTGTGTCTGTCTGTCTGTGTGTCTGTATGTCTGTGTGTCCGTCCGTCTGTCTGTGTGTGTTTGTCTGTCTGCCTGTCTGTCAGTCTGACTGCATGTCTATTTCATGTCTGTCCATCCACCTCTCCATCTGATTATGTCTGTGTGTTTGTGTCTGTCTTTCTGTGTATCAGTCTGTGCACCTGTGTGACCTTTTTTGTGTTTCACTGTCAGGTAGTCTGCCAGTTATTTGGTCAATCAGTATGTCTGTTTTTAATGCTTTATTTGTTATTTTTTAAGCATGATTTTGACAGTGAAACAAATAGAATGCAGATTGCTCTTTGATGGTACTGTGACTATCAGGCAAAATGACCTAGTGGACAGCTGACCCCACTGACAAATACAAACCAGAATGGTCTTTGATGGCACTGTGACTTTCAGGCAAGAAGACCTAGTGGACGGCCCCCCAGACAACTTTACCACAGATGAGGCTGGTGCCACCACTGCCACTGACACAGAGGGCCTCATTGTCAAAGAGAGTCGCCGTGAGTACCAATCTCAATCTTACTTCATCTTACAAGCATGTTATTGTTGGTGATTTTCAAAGTCAGTGATGAGCTAGGCATCTGGTGGTGAAATGACATCAGTGGAAACTTGGGTCCAAAACTCCCATTTAGTATTGTTCATTCGAAACTCAGTTGCTAGGGAGTCTTAAACTTGGCTAGATATTAGCTTATATTTGATGACCTCAACATATGGATGCCACTAATGGCCATCTCGACTGCTGTGTTGGACAACTGAAACTCAGGATGTCACAAGCAAAAGGATGGCACTTTCTCCTCGACTTTTGCCAAGGATTTGGAAAGCTTTCATGCGTATTACATTTGTGAGTGTTTTGGCCTTTGTGACCCCATCTGACTGACATCAATTCAAATGTTTTGTAATTTCTGTTGAAAATTCTAAATTCTGATGGAGGAGCTTGAGAGTCTAAATGATTCATGTGTACTGACAGAGCGTTTGTTATTATAGGTTCTCCTAGTTTAAGAAGAATGTACTATTTGGGATCAGGTTTTGCTACTATCCAATTTGAAATCACAGGGATGTGTACAATAATTTGGGATTCTTTTTGCTGCTTCAACTTTCATCAGCAGCATTGCAGTAGGTTGGCCTGGGCCCAGTGAACTCTTTTTCCTTTCTGCCACTGGAGTAATAAATTTAATCCCACATTTGTTTGCCAGTGACAGCGTGTGTTTTGCCAATAACTATCTATCATTGACTGCTCTGAGTTTTATGAAAACTAGATTGTCATGCCCCCTTGGTGCCCGTGGCTGCTGAGAAGAGACCACCCTAATGCCTGGCTTGTGATGTTGCAGGCCTGAAGAAGCGCCTGGCAGCCTTCCTGCGACAGACATGGCAGTCACTAAGCAAGAAGTGGGCAGAAGTCTCCCTGGTGCTGTGGAGGCTGGCTGAGATTCACATGTACAAAGTGGTCTTCTTTGTCATCATGATTGTGTGTGCCTTCGAGGTGAGCAGACCATCCTTTTTCTGTTTTTTGTAGTTGTTCAAGGTGGATTCCTGCATTGATCTGCTTCTGATTGATTCAAACCCTTGAGCTGTGAGCCAGCATTGGGTAGTACTGCTCCCAAAGGAGTTGGTGCTAGTAAGTCTTATTTGCCAGTCACTATGTTTAACTCCAGGTGCCAGCGAAGGGTTGATCAAGCAGCCCAGTGATCAGGAGGTAAGATGTAAAGTGGTTTGAGACCCAGACATGGGTGGTAAGTGGCCATATAAAGTTACACCTTTACCTTTACCTGTAATCATTCACCTACAATCAGTGGAGGCTTTGGCCTACAGCTGGACAGGCAGGGAAAACCTGGGACCATCAAGACTGAAGGGAACAAGCCATAACTGTCTTGTCCCAGGCAGTGCTAGGAATTGGTCTTCTTGGCACATCATGCCCCCACCCCCTCTTCTTGGCCAGGGGCGCATTGCTTTAGCCTACTGTTACAATCCCAGTCCTCTTGGTTAAATTTTGCTCGTAGTTTGAGCGGCCGCCACAAGCCCGGGACAGCAACAACGACTTTGTTCACGAAAGAAGCGATATGTCGAGTTACAAGTCTGATGAAATTTGCTGCATCTGTGGCACGTCAAATCGGAGGAAGAACGTTCGCGCGTGCGCCAAGTGCCTCCGCCCCGCCCACTTGTCCTGTGCCAGGTTGTCAAAGGTGGCCTCTGTGAGAATCCTGGCCTGGAACTGCCCTGACTGCATCCAGATTGATAGTACACCTTACCGTAATGCAGAGGACACCATACCGACATTGGACGCAGTAGGCAAAGTCTACATCATGCGGAGAAGTGGTCGTATCCCACTCAAGATCCCCAAATCCTGCCGAATTGGAGCCGCCTCTGCCCTGTCCGACGCGATTGACCGGGCTCTCGACACCAATGCCGCAGACGATTGGCTCCACCTGTGTTGCTTTGCCCCACTGGCTCTTAGGCTTCAGCTAGACCCTCAAAGCGAGAGCAGATCGACGGTCGCCCAACTGAGGAAAAACATCTCCGCCTATTCCACCCGTACCCCTCTTTTGTCCGTCTCGACCATCTCCCAGCCACAGCCTGCTGCAAGTGAGAGCCATGAAGCATCTGTAAAGAAACTCNNNGCGTTTAGACAACTTGCCTAAATTGATGTATTCTTTCCCACCTGGGACTTTCTAGGGTTGGGGTGAGAATTGAGCGCTTTTTGCCTCTTCCGAGCACCTACAGATGTAGTGCAGCGCTTCATTTGTTAATCTTCTGCGCCCCATGTTGTGTTGATAGACGCTAAGAAAATGTTTTCTTTGCCATAGACATCGTTTATGCACGTTTAAATGTTTTGATTTCCTGTGTCTGTGACTGTGGAGCGTAGTCGAGTCTAATACACCGTGGCTGTATTTCGATGACCATCTTTTGCTGTGTGTTACATCGAATTTTGCAATGACATTGAAGTGTGCATTGTAAGTTTGTCTAGGGAAACATGACATCATCTTGTAACATTATCCATCCTCCCTGTTGTTAAGGACGAACTAGACAACAGAGAAAAATGAGAACAAACATCCGCAATTCAACTGACATTACTAAATTAAAAGATAAATAATGGTTGCTAAATAATCACTCAGGGATGAAAATTTTCCGCGGATCCGAGGATTTCCTCGGATTTGATGACCAATTTGGTCACTCTCGAGATTCGTGTAAATCCGTTGAGAAATTGTTTAGGGGGGGGGTTAGGTTGAACCGCACCGGCTGATGGGTAGCCATTTTGATGCCTCGGCCAATCGTGCAAATCTGCATAAAAGCACACAAAGCAGAAATCGGAAACTAGTCTGAACCAATGAAACGCTTCAAAAGAGAAGCCTCTGTCTATCCTTTGCTCTGATTGGTCGCTTAACCCGTGCGCAGCGCGTGATTGTGGCCGAATTGATGAACGGAAACTGTTCCGGCTGTTCCCGAAACTAGCTTCGGCTCTTTTCGACATAAGGAACGCACGGTGTCTTTAGTATCAATCAACCAAGTGCAAGAATGCCAAGGAGGGATGCAAAGAAGTTTGCTACGCTGCATAAATTTGGGAAAAAGCCGAAGAAAAAAAGGAAGACAACGGTAGACTTGTCAACAGCCTCCGGAGCGGAGAATTCGACAGTGATCGCTTCTGTTTCGATCGACACCGCACCACGTGCGAGCGGCGATTCAGCAGCTACCACTCTTGAGTCGATCGAAACTACGTCTGGCGCAGCTGTTTCAAGGTTGCTCGCCTCCTCATCGTCCGGTCAGAAACGAAGACATGGAGTGGAAACCGACTTATGTCCTGACTCCGGAGCTCGAGAATCGACAGCGCTTGCTTCTAGTTCTACTTCGACCGAAGATGCACCTCTCGCTAGTAGTGATTTGGCAACCTCCGCTCTCACGTTTATCGAATCTGCTTCTGGCGCAGCTGATGTTGCGAAAGCAATCGCCTCCTCATCGTCAGAATCTGTCCCTACCAGTGCCAAGAGCCAGTAGGTGATGACGAGAACGTGATCGTCAGCATGAGCATGATGAACAAGCTCGTCTCCGTGTTCCGCTGCCGAGATTGTGACCAGCCGTTAACAGTGACCAATAATCAGTCGGCGATGTTTGGATCAGCGAGCAAGCTGAAAGTGTTCTGCTCAGCATGTGGGAACACCATTACGGCGGTCAGGACCTCACCAAAGACAGGTACTCTGCACAATGGCTATGACATCAACCGTCGTCTCGTCGTTGCTGCCACCTCCATTGGGATTGGGTTCACCCAACTGAGACGATTTTTCGCTCTCATGAACATGCCCCCACCCATGCATCTGAAGACATGGCAGCAATTCAACTGACATTACTAAATTAAAAGATAAATAATGGTTGCTAAATAATCACTTCATCTTACTTAGCCAGCCAGCCTATAGTAAAAATGTTTAACTTATCTGGGAGAAGAGAGAGTTCGAAACTGCTGAAGGGGTCAGGATCGTTGACCCTGGCGGTTTCATCCAACGGGTGAGGTGATGACTTGCACAAGGTGTGGTTCTTGAGAGAAGGGGCCAGGACCGTTGACTCTGGCGGTTGTTGTCCAACAGGTGAGGTGATGACTTGCACAAGGTGTGGGTCTTGAGAGAAGGGGTCAGGACCGTTGACTCTTGCGGTTGTCGTCCAACGGGTGAGGTGATGACTTGCACAAGGTGTGGGTCTTGAGAGAAGGGGTCAGGACTGTTGACTCTGGCGGTTGTCGTCCAACGGGTAAGGTGATGACTTGCACAAGGTGTGGGTCTTGAGAGAAGGTGTCAGGACCATTGACTCTGGCGGTTGTCGTTCAACATTCAGTCTTCACCAAGAGCCGTATCTGAGAACGGAAGCTCAGACACTCCTTCATTGAAACAGATCACATCACTCTGAGATCGGGAATCATCTCAATTCCATCCCTCCAGTCCACACTAGCGTTCAACGCTCCAATCTCTCGCCCAAAACCAATGTCGTCCTTCTCTCTCCAAGGAATTATCAGAACCAAATATGACGCCGTCAAACACTATATGACGTAGTCAGTGTCCCCGATCAACAAGAAGAAGAAGTAGTCAATGTCAAAGTTTTGTCAAGGTCAATCATTCTCATTTGATGGTTGTACACCTTCTTTCTCACCACAACAAACTATTTCATAGGCATGGCTGGTTCTCTAATGACTACATTTATTTAAGACATGGCTGGCTTCTAATTTCTTACTAGTGCAAAAAGGATGTACCGTCACACTACCTAGTTGGCATATAATAGGCCGGTGTCAACATGAGTCAAACATTTGACTGTCTTCACATCTACTTTCATCATGCTGACTCATGTTGACACTGGCCTATTCCTTGCACCATCTTGCAAGGTTTGCAACATAATTAATGCGCCCCTGGATGTATTCCCGAAACATTGACCTTCAGTAATTCTTTTTCCAACATTTATTTGTTTTGTCCATGCATCTGTCTCTTGTCCATGTTTTTTGTTGTTACCTCTGCCATGGAGGTTGTGTTTTACCCTCAGCTCATTAATTAGTTATTCAGCAATGTAACTCAAAAATTTCACAATGGATTTGATAAAATTTGGTGGAAAGTCAGGGTTTCACACAAGAAACAATCTGTTAAATTTTGGAGGTCATCTGTTACCTCATTTTGGAATTACAACCATAAAGAGAATGTTATCATTTATGTAGTTTGAAAATTAAAGCATTAAGATATAATTTGATGCACATCACAAAATTGAAGACTTCAAACTATTGATGATGTGGGCATATATGCATTTTGCACTCTGATGTTGCTTTCAGCCAATAAAATGAACTAGACTTCTTAGAGTTAGACCTGGGTAGCAGAATGTCCTGCCTTGATAAATGTTACAGGCCTTGGAAGAGAAATGGTGGCTTCCTTGGTGGAGGTTTGCGCTCTCACAGTGCTCTCTAGCTGCTCATTCTTTCATTGTGAGGATGTGTGAAGCTGACTTGTTTTCTGTTGTTGTTTCAGGTGTCGGCAATAGATGCTGTCTATGTGATACTCCTGAGCGTGTTCTTGCCACTGTCACGATTCCACACAGTACTGTCTCACATTGCACAATTTTGGACCAGCATTGTACTTCTGGCCAAGACCATGTATCAGCTTCGGCTGGTCAAGACTGACTACTGGGTCACAAACTGCACAGTGAGTATCCTATTTCTCCAGTTCTTCTCCTCTTATTAGCAGTGCAAAGTGGAACTTTTGAGTCACAAACTGCACAGTGAGTATCCTATTTCTCCAGTTCTTCTCCTCTTATTAGCAGTGCAAAGTGGAACTTTTGAGTCACAAAGGGCACAGTGAGTATCCTATTTCTCCAGTTCTTCTCCTCTCATTAGCAGTGCAAAGTGGAACTTTTGAGTCACAAAGGGCACAGTGAGTATCCTATTTCTCCAGTTCTTCTCCTCTTATTAGCAGTGCAAAGTGGAACTTTTGAGTCACAAACTGCACAGTGAGTATCCTATTTCTCCAGTTCTTCTCCTCTTATTAGCAGTGCAAAGTGGAACTTTTGAGTCACAAAGGGCACAGTGAGTATCCTATTTCTCCAGTTCTTCTCCTCTTATTAGCAGTGCAAAGTGGAACTTTTGAGTCACAAACTGCACAGTGAGTATCCTATTTCTCCAGTTCTTCTCCTCTCATTAGCAGTGCAAAGTGGAACTTTTGAGTCACAAAGGGCACAGTGAGTATCCTATTTCTCCAGTTCTTCTCCTCTTATTAGCAGTGCAAAGTGGAACTTTTGAGTGACAAACTGCACAGTGAGTATCCTATTTCTCCAGTTCTTCTCCTCTTATTAGCAGTGCAAAGTGGAACTTTTGAGTCACAAAGGGCACAGTGAGTATCCTATTTCTCCAGTTCTTCTCCTCTTATTAGCAGTGCAAAGTGGAACTTTTGAGTCACAAAGGGCACAGTGAGTATCCTATTTCTCCAGTTCTTCTCCTCTTATTAGCAGTGCAAAGTGGGACTTTTGAGTCACAAAGGGCACAGTGAGTACCCAAGCTCTCCAGACCACATAGCTGTCTGAGTATTTTTGAGTCAGATAATGAGTTGCACAAGTTTTCCAGGTCTTGTCATCTCACTGGCTGCCCCCCCCCCCCCCCCCCCCCAAAAAAAAAAAAAAACAACAACAAAAAAACAACAAAAAAAAAAAAAAAAAAAAAAAAAAAAAAACAACAAACAAGTTGTGGTTAAGGTATCTTGGAAAAAGGCTTGGTGGTGGGTGGGATAGGTAGGTAGGCAGGCCTGGATTATATATATATAATATTTCAAGGAAGCCAGATTGAGACTGTGTGTGTGTTTGTGTGTACAGTAAACACTTAAATTAAACTGTCTCTTTGTTTAAGCTGCTGTTTTTCTTAAATAGGGCATAGTGCTCTCACCATTATGTCAGCAGCCTAACACCTCCACTGATAGGAAGGTTGTTTGTTGTTTACTTTCAATTTCTTTCTTTCTTTCTTTCTTTCTTTCTTTCTTTCTTTCTTTCACAACAGAAAAAAGTTTAGGGTTGGCAGGATAAAAGGTTCATTTGTATTGCCTTAACCACAACTCCCCCCCCCCCCCCCCCCCCCCCCCCCCACTATGTCTCCCTATGCAATCTGTAAGAGGCAAATAACTAGGGAAATTTAGACTTGCGAAATTTAGACTTGCTTATACTAGCTCAAGTGATATTCTAGTCAGTGGCCTTAAGTAGCCTACAATGGCTGATAGGCCATAACAATTCATTCTTTCGTTTATTTGTCATCTCAAATGGATGTATGGGTATATGACACTGGAACTGTGGAGTCACGGATTCCACAATAAGTACCCAGGTTAGTTGGAATCCAATAACAGTGGTGATGCTGGTGCACCTTTTATCCTGGAAGAATTATGAGCCAGAAAGATATTTGAAGGAGGAATAGGAGTAAATGTGAGAGATAAAACTGAGATGGTGGCTGCATGGTTTTTAATCTTCATTTGCAGACTCACATTGACACCATGATGATACCTCTGATAAACAACACCAATGTGACCACTGCAGCAATACCTGCAATACCCCTTGGAGATGCCAACTTCACCAGGGCAGACAACGCCAAGTGGGTTGGGCTGATAAAAATCAGTGATGGACACATGGCCATCGCTCAGTACCTCCGTGTAAGTCCGATTGTGTGTGTGTGTGTGTGCGTTGTGCGCGCACTAGAGGGAGAGGGAGATTTAGAGAGAGAATGATTTTCATGCTTTATTGCTTAGACCAGCCTTTGATGCTTTATTGCTTAGACCAGCCACCATTCACACAGGAAATGATTATAGATTACAATTATATATTTATCATATTGTGTGATGGATATTAGGTTCTTTCTTATTGTAGCAATATTCTTGAAGCTGCTCTCTCAGGTTCAGAGAGTAGTATGTTCATCACAGATGCTCTTAAGGCAAGGGAAGTAACTCTGGCCGAGTTGAACGCACTCATTTTTGGACATTTTTGTGCAAACTTTATTCCGTACTGCAGATGGGATTGAGAGCTACCTTGTCATTGAAATCTGTTCACACATTTTGTCTGATATCCCCACACTTTCAGGAATCAGAATGGATTTCTTTGGGTCTAATTTTAGATGACCCAAAGACTATCTGAGACCTCTTGCTGCTCCTGCATGCAAGCCCATGGGAGGGCTTGTCAGCCAATAGCTTTTGGCAGGATTGCGCCCATGGGACCTGTATGATAATGGGTTGTCCTGCACACCAGTCCTAGTGAATGAAGCAAAGGTTTTTCAGTATGTCACCATAGCAATAGGAAAAACAGTCTGGTAACTCTAGGTACTGCTGAAGAGGACAGTCATTGAATCAAGAGTGTAATTTGCCGGTCTGTCTTCATGGTCCCTAACTTTGCCTGCAACTTGGGTGCCCCAGTCTCCAATACAGGCTTCCAAACTGCTGCTTACAGTATTACTGCTGACATAGGGAAACTCTCTTGTAATTGTAATGGTGTATTTTCCAGCAGAAATATGCTGCACAGTGTGGCTTGTATTCTGTAGAATGGGGAGTAGAGGTGTGGAACATGCATACACACAGATAAAAATATTATTTGTTCCCACAGTGCTTATGATTGTGTTGTCACTTTTGATGAAGATCATGAGGTCTACAAGCAGAAGTGTTGCGCCATGTGCATGGGCTAAGTGTATGCCAGGGTGCTGACAATATGTTTCCAATGAAACGCCCATGATGAAAACAAGTTAACACAGTTCATCAGGGATATTTTCAGACAAAGGGAAAACAAACATTTAAAAAACTACTGAAAACAACATATCTTAGACATAAAGGTAAAGGGATTATTTTTTGTATTGTGACTTTCCACCCATTGATGCGTGCTCAAATTGCACACTTGTACTCCCTGGGGAGCATGCAACCAGGCTGCAAAGTAATTTGCTTAAGTCAGCTCATCCTTCACAGGTTGGGGGTTAAAAGAATAAATCACCATGTCTCCCTACATGATTCGTAAGAAGTGAATAAAGAGGGACATCGTGACTTCATTTGCACTTCCTCTAAACTATTCTAGTGACAATCGTGCTTTTGGCCTTACATAGCCTACAAAGGCAGTAAAACACCATCCATCCATTCATCCTCACAGGTACCCATTTTTGACTCACATGCGAAGCAAAAGTGAGTCTATGTACTCAGCCGTGTCGTCCGTCCGTCCGTCCGGGCGTAAAAAACTTAAACGTTGGATTTTTCTCGGAGACTATTAAGTCTATCAACACCAAATGTGGCATGATGGTGTATGATGACAAGGCCTCAAAAAACATACATAGTGACTTGACCTTGCTTCAAGGTCAAGGTCACAGGAGCCATAAATGTGGTCTCAAAAACAGTCATTTTTCACATTTTCCCAATTTTCTCCCACTTTATTGAGAATGGCGACCTTAGCTACAAGTGGTATATAGGTCAAAGCAAGCCCTATCTTTTGATACCAGTTTGGTTGACCTTGCTTCAAGGTCAAGGTCACAGGAGCTCTTCAAAGTTGGATTGTATACATATTTTGAAGTGACCTTGACCCTGAACTATGGAAGATAACTGTTTCAAACTTAATAATTATGTGGGGCACATGTTATACTTTCATCATGAGACACATTTGGTCACATATCATCAAGGTCAAGGTCACTTTGACCCTTATGAAATGTGACCAAAATGGGGTAGTGAACCACTAAAAGTGACTATATCTCATGGTAGAAAGTGCCAATAAGCACCATTGTGCTTCCTATGTCTTGAATTAACAGCTTTGTGTTGCATGACCTTGGATGACCTTGACCTTGGGTCAAGGTCACATGTATTTTGGTAGGAAAAATGTGTAAAGCATTTCTTTGTGTATGATGTCATTGGTAGGTTTAGTTGTTTCACCTTGACCTTGAAGGTCACCTGAAGGTCAAGGTCATATAAAGATCAAGGTCAAGCATGTGAGTCGTATGGGCTTTGCCCTTCTTGTACTTCTTGGTGGGGAGAGGCAATGCAGGTATCTTGCTCAAGGATGCAGCTCTGAGATTAGCACTGCTTTGAATGCTACTCCCACTAGCGGCATATGACTGCAGGTGAAGTGCACTAATCACTCGTCCACATTCAGGTATTCACGTCTGTCAAGTATATGTAACACTAATCTTGTTCATGGGCACATAGGCTTGCTACTTTCCATGGGAGAGTGGACTCAAGTAAGCATTGCCTCAATGCATCCTGTCTTTGTAGTCATAATCAACACTTCAGTATTTACAATATGTGACCCAGCACCACAAAATGAGTGATAAGTCGCTTTTTGCATATTTTGAGATTTTGGTATCAAATTAAAACCCAGCAACAGAGTTTTCTATTGATACCAAAATCATTCTTCTACCTCTATTATTAAGGAAGTTAAGGCCATTTGCAGTAAGAGGGTAGTAACACGAGAATTCTGATAAAAAAGTGCCATAAATTATTCATAACTGTACTTAGCAATCTATGATATCTTAGAAATGCTTCATTCTAATTAGACTTTTTGCATCCTTTGTTTTGATGATCAATGTTAATAAACATAAACTTTCTCCACTTTAGAGGTGAAATTTCAGTCTAAAACAAGGATACATTGTGCATTATGTGTAAACACGTCTGAAAATGGCTATAACTCAAATGACCTATACATTGACCTATACCTCTATAAATAGGCTGCCCCTTCAGTTTTGTCCGTGCGACTTATTACTCATTTTGTGGCGCTGGGTCACATATGTAAATAATCATTCAAACTTTTCAGTAGTGCTGCTCTTATTGCACGCCAATCCAGCAATCATTGATCTGTTTGAAAGGTACCAAAGTAAGTGCGGTTCAGGTTTATTCCTAACACAAATTAGTTAATTCTGCACATTTTAAAGTTTCTGATAGAAACATGAAAGTTGTTTTTTTCAACTTATGTTTGCAGTCAGAAACTGTCCATGAAAGCAAGCAAGCAGTCACATATCAAACTCTTTCAGGACTATAGCATCAACCATCCAATTTTGGGAGTAACAGGCAACATGTCTGCAGTGCTCGAGAGGGGATTGGGGGGGGGGCAGGCTTGTACCAATTTCTGCATTTTCTTCTTCTTTTTCATGCATGAACTCCCTGTTTTTGCATTTGCTGTACAAATTTGCATGTATTTCTTCCAGAACTACCTGTTCATCTTGCTGGTGATTGCCCTAGAGCGTATCATTAGCTACCACCAGACCCAACACTTCAATCATCCTCGATACCCAAAGCCTGCACAAGGCATTGTCTTTCCTGCAGTCAAGCGGGAAAAGGCTGACCAGGGCCCTAAGGAGTGCACCAAGTTCTTCTTCAACTACTTCTTCTACAAGTTTGGTCTGGAGGTCAGCACTGCCATTCAGTCTGTGCAGGCTGATTAAGCCCATTGCACAAGATGCAACACAGTGACAATGTTTCTTTGCTTTTTGTTGCGACAAGTATTTCTGTCAGGAATTGTCCTACTGAGCTACATGATACTACTTGTTTTATCCCTGGACTTCTTTTCTGATTGGTTCATTGATTGTATAAGCGGATGCTGGTGTTGGACTTTATATTGAAAAAATGACGAAAGGTGATTACAGTCCAACTACAGTAAAACCTCTATTTTAGGACCCTCTCTTAAACGACTTCCTCTCAATTACGACTTGAAAATTTAAACAGATGTATTTTCTTATCAAAGTGACCTCTCTTAATCGACTTCCTCCAAAACACGACTTGCGACCGTCAATCTTCGGCATTTTAACGACTTTTTGATCTAAATTTCCCCAAACTGCAGTCCCTTTAACGGCACATGCAACTGCAGTTACTGTCCATTCCAAAACGACAGCTTTTGCGAGTGCTGTTGTGCACATTTAGTGCAGTAGGAGTTACTTCATGTTTTGTAAGGATTGTCTGCCATCCAGTGACGTCTCCCAAGACCAAGTGACTTGTGGTCAAGGGGCAGACAACTTTCATGCATTACGTAATAACGCTTTCGTCCGAAAGAGAAATGTTAAGCTTTGTAATAAAATTGTCGCACAAGTTTCGCTCTGCATGAGATAACTGTCTGAAATTTCCAGCCATCGCGGGTTCAACGGTTTGAGTCTCAAACCCATAGGTAAAAATAGTATCAACTCACAGAGGCTGCTACTGGCGGCCTGGTTTTCGATTTTGCTGCGAACATGTCTGCATCGGTTTACAGGTGGCCAGGAGGCTGAGGCTACTCCAATGGCAGCACTGACAGTGACTATAGTGGTCAGGTTAAAGTTAAAATTAGGTTGAAGTTAGGTCAATTTTCCTGTGGGCCATTCAATTACCATGGAGTTAGGGTTAAAAAAGAACGAAACGATCAAGTAAACAGTTCAGCGATCGTTACAGCGGTACCATCTATTAGTATATATTTCAACCAATAATCCCCTTGAAACAGTTGTAAACTTCGCAGCCAAAATTGAACCTATGTAAGTCACCTAATCGGTTTATGTCATTTGCAAGTAGCAGTTGTATACATGTACATTATCCTTCCAAGTTTACTGGAGGTCCTCACAGCTTTATCTCTGTGTGTGTGTGTGTGTGTGTGTGTCTGTCTGTCAGTCCCGACTTAACGGCTGATATCTCAAAAACTACTAGACAGATTTCCTTGACATTTTGCACACTTACTGGAAGTTAGGTCCGATTGAATGTATCAAATTTTCAAAATCCAGGTTTGAAAAAAAAGTGACCTTTTTACGTTTTAGTGTTGCCAAGAAAACGCTACAACAGAGTCCGAATGCAAAATGTGTGACGTCATCATTTGACGTCGAATAACGTGACGTAATTTCGAGGAGAAAAAAGGATTTCTATTTTACGATGCGGGTCGTTTCGTACCCTGGACGTTTCGTACCTAGTCGTTTCGTACCCTAACCCTAGGAAAGGTACGGATCGACTAAATGAGGTACACAACGACCAGGGTACGAAACGTCCAGGGTACGAAATGTCCAGGGTACGAAACATCATGTATTCGCTTGGTTGTAGGGGATGCGCGTACGAGTTCGAATCTGCACAGAAGCTTTTTTTGTTTGTTAATGTATGTATGGTATTCTAGAAAGAGAGCGAGCCACCCCACCCGTTGTAGTACACGTGAGAGGTTGCGGGTTCGAACCTTACTTTTTTTCTCCCTCTTTTCTCAAGAGGTTGCGGGTTCGAACCCGATCTTTTTGTTGTTGTTGTTGTTGTTGTTTTTTAATGCCAAAACCTGGAGGTTCAGCGCCAGCGGTTTTTGTATCATGCAATATATCAGCCTCTTCAAAGTTCCTTTATCTCCTGTATTTTGCTCATACATTTATGGTTTTTTAAAGTAAGATAGGAGGTCTAGCTTACTCCAAGTTAACAGGAAAAAGATGTATTGTGCATGTATTGCATTGTGTTTTATTTTGGCATTATTCCTGTATATAATACATTATGTTCATTTTATTCAAATCTCCTTATCTCCATTTTACAACTCCCTCCAAATTATGACCTGATTTAGTTGGTTTTTCAAAGGTCGCAAAATAGAGGTTTTACTGTAGTTTAATTAATAAGAGCTTTCGGAGCTTGGTAGCTCCTTTGTCAGGTGACACCACTCACTGCCTCACATGCAGAATCATCTGTACAGACTCGACCATCACTCATGACAAGACCACTCACTACATCAAGGGGCACCATACCTGCAGCTCGAGCAATCTAGTCTACCTGATCAGATGCCCCAGATGGTGCCCTAAAGCCTGGTAAGTCGGCAAGATGGGACAGATGTTGAAGCAGCGGATGAACGAGCACAGGGCCACAATTCATAACTGCTCCCCAATCCCAGTCGCTGAGCACTTAGCAAGCGAAGCCACTCTGCAGCCGACATGTATGTGAGTGTATTCGTGGGGGATCTACAAGACCCACGATGGTAATGGATGACCGAGCAGCAACTTGTAAAGAAATTCATAACCCAGGGCTGAACCATGATCTGGGATTCATGGCTCACTACCAGTGATTCCCACGCCTCCCCACATCTCACCGCGCTACCCTCCAGCCTGCATGTGCCACCTGTGTCCTCCTCCGTGGTTTGAGAGGGGTACGCATGCTCACAGGGGTTCTGTGAGACCATCAGCCGCGGCTGGTGACCTAACAGAGACTCACAGCCCTCTGCAGTCTACTCTCCTCCATCAACCTGATTGTGTTACCCGTGTTTCTCATTTTGTCCTGAGCACAAACTCTTATCTATTGCATATAACTGTTCCCCAAACGCGGTCTCACCATTTCCTGACAAAGGAGCTACCTAGCTCCAAAAGCTCACATTAATCAAACTAGTTATACTGTAGACACCTTTTGTTAATTGATGGCTATGCTACTGCTTCGTTGCCCGCAAATAGATTGTTTTCTATTCAAGACAGCCAGTTTTTTTTAGGCACGCATGGTCTGCTTGCTGCTTCATCACTTTGTTGTGTATTGTGAAATGAGCTTTAGTTCTTGGTACAGCCAGAGCTTCTGATTTCATTTTGAACATGAGAAACATTACTAGGTATAACTGTGTAATTCACAACATTATGTAGTAATAGTGTGGTGTTAAAAAAGAAAAATCTGTATACATATGATCCCCCCTTTTTTTCTTATAAATGTATATAGGTATTTGCATCCATCACATTTGAGAGAAGTGTGCATGTCAAGTGATAGATTTAAATCGGCATTGACCATTGGTTCAGGAAAGCTATGGCTTCTGTCCCACCTTCTCTGCTGTCTGTCTGTCTGTCTCTCTCTCTCTCTCTCTCTCTCTCTCTCTCTCTCTCTCTCTCTCTCTCTCTCTCTCTCTCTCTCTCTGTCTCTCTCTCTCTCTCTCTCTCTCTCTCTCTCTCTCTCTCTCTCTCTCTCTCTCTCTCTCTCTCTCTCTCTCTCTCTAAATAGAAATGGACAGTCTTTTTGTAGGAAACTTATCAAATGTTTTCTTCTTAAAAGACCTAAGTTGTTCCCTAATCACATCCAACATCAGTCATGAAGGAGTTGCCTTGGAAAGGTTGGATGCCATGGTGCTGCCTCTGTGCTGTGTTCATGGGGAACACCGGGCTCTCTCCTCAGATCTGCTACATCATGATGGCAGTGACAATCAGCATCCGACTGGATGCCTTTGCAGTCCTGTATGGCATCATCCTGGGCATACTGCTGCTGCTGAACCGAAAACAGAATGCCTGCATATGGCCAGTGCTGACCCTTGTCCTGGTCATCATCCTGCCTGATTGCTACCTTGCCTCCCTGGGCTTCCCCATCGGCCTGTGCTTCCGTGAGTCGATGATTATGACGGAGATGATGATGATAATGATAGAGATGATGGAAATGATAACAATGATAATGATGGAGATGAATGAATGGATGGTGTTTTATGGCATGTCAGCCTTTGTAGGCTATGTAAGGCCGTTAAGCACGAAAATCACTACAACAGTTTAGAGTAAACGCAAATCAAGTCACGGAGTCCCTAGTTATTTGCCTCATATGAATTGTGCAGGGAGACGCAATGGGTCAATTCTTACCCTGAACCCACAGGGGGATGATGGAGGTGATGATCATCATCATTATCACTACACGTGTCATTCTACTTCTGATAGAATGCTCTTAGTGCACAGTTGAAACATTATAGAACGTCTGTTCAAATATGTGTGTCTTCTGTTGTGTTCTGAAGTCTTTGCAAGATGAGTAATGTGAGCTGATGATGATAATAAAAAGAAGAAGGAGGAGAATTTGTACTGCAGTAACTGCAATGTTTGTGCCTTAAGCTATGTTCTTATTGGGCGTAATACCCAAAGTGAACCAAGGGAGAAGTGGACTTACATCATCTTGAGTTTGGCGACTGTTGCATATAAACAGGGCATCACTGAATGGTCTGATATGTACACATCACTGCTCAAGTTGACTGCCCTAAGCATTCCCCTGTGGGTTGGGCTAAAGAATAGACCCACCCCGTCTCCCTATGCCATTCATAGACATGTACACATCACTGCTCAAGTTGACTGCCCTATGCCATTCCCCTGTGGGTTGGGCTAAAGAACAGACCCACCCCGTCTCCCTATGCCATTCATAGACATGTACACATCACTGCTCGTTGACTGCCCTAAGCATTCCCCTGTGGGTTGGGCTAAAGAATAGACCCACCCCGTCTCCCTATGCCATTCATAGACATGTACACATCACTGCTCAAGTTGACTGCCCTATGCCATTCCCCTGTGGGTTGGGCTAAAGAACAGACCCACCCCGTCTCCCTATGCCATTCATAGACATGTACACATCACTGCTCGTTGACTGCCCTAAGCATTCCCCTGTGGGTTGGGCTAAAGAATAGACCCACCCCGTCTCCCTATGCCATTCATAAGAGGAGACCAACTAGGGACACCGTGACTAGATTTGTTCTTCTTCTGACCATCCTGTGTTTTTCATGATTAATGGCCTTAAATATCCTATGAAGGCTGATGGAAACTTGAAACTCCATTCATCCGTCCATCCAGTCATCCCTAAAACACTGAGCTGCATGATACACCATGTAGTATTATATAGCTCTCAGTGGCCCTGAACTTGGCCAAGCTGCTTCGTCCTACATTTCCATTTGATTGATGTAGCAAATGGAATGAACTATTGATGTATTCTACATACAGCTTTGAGAAATTGTTACTGTTCTTTGGTAACAGTTTCTTTATATGTTTGTCAGGGATTCTAAAAATGAAGGTTTTTGCTTGCTAACCAAAGAAAAAATGGTAGACAATGGCCATTTACTTTGAGGACAAGCCTCCAGGAGGGAAGGATCTCCAACCAGCCAGTCAGGACACACCATCTGCCATGTCAAAGTCTATATAGGACTTTGAAGCACCTAATCACCAATGTGTACTTCAATCTTCAGATACTTGCTGTAACCCCCAAATCACTTATGCTATATTGTAACTTTGGCAAAGTAGGCATAAGCATCTCCCAGTTAGAACAGGGCTTTAGCTATGCTGGCTCACAGCACATTTGCAAGTCATCAGTTGCTACAAAACCTCACCATGATTGCATGCAATAAGCGCATGTAGATGAAGTTAGGCATTATTAATTTTGAGGATATGTGCAGGCTACTGAGTTATACAGTATGTTTATGAAATGTAAAATTTAGAGGAAGGTGAGGCAAAACGGTCCTGGGTGAGTGATAGTAAAGACAGAAATGGGGAGTTATCACAGTGCACATCAGTATCCAAAGGTGTCAGAGCATCATCCATCCATTTAGGTCAGTTTTGAAGGGGCTGTCTGTTGTTATAAAGAATTGAGGATTAGTTCCTCCATAATTTGAATGGTGTAGACATGACGAGACAATGATACATGGCCATCAGCAGTTTTCTTTGATCTATTCTCACTCTTCAGTACCTGTGCCCCAGCAGTTACGTACTCTTGCAGCTGAGGTTATCTACTATTCCTAATCTCTTTGATTATTGATAATGCTATGAAGTGTTACTTTCTAGAAGGTTTCTTAAATTTGCAGATATTCTATAAGTCTAGTTTTCATATTGAAAGTGACTGAAGAATTGCTGAAGGCCCAAATACCAGCATCTGCTCAGATGGTCTTATCAAGACCTACAATTGACCACAGTCTTCTTGATAGAAATTTGGGATTTAGGCCGACCATTTGGAAGGCAGCAGAGTGCTAGAATGCTGTCATGAAGGCTGCCTGTTTGAAAGCCATGAAGAATGACAAAGAGATGAAACTAGCCAAGAATGTTCAGAGGTGGACAATGTGTGAGATGCAAATGTTGAAGAAGCTTGTTAGAGAGAAAAATACAAGTGTAGTGAAAGGGTGGATGAAAAGAGAAGAGAGGAGAAAGGAGACAACAAGGAACAATGAAAGACATGGGCGAATGGAGTTTTGTGTCAAAGAAAATTCCACTGTTTACATCATGGCCTAAGCCTAAGGAGAGTCTTGTTGACCGACTGATGGTTTTTGCAGTATACCCCTGGAAGCACACCACACAGTTTGACCGAAATCTGGAGCAGTGGCTCTTCCTCCCTGACTATGCCAACCCACCCCATGCCTACAAGCTGCTGGGTATGAATTCTTTGTATTGTGTGTGTAGTGTAGTGTGTGTATGTGAGTGTGTGTGTGTGTATGTGTGTGTGTAGTGTGTGTTGTGTGTATTTGTGTTGTGTGAGTGTGTGTGTAGTGTGTGTATGTGTGTGCAAGTGTGTGTGTGTGCAAAGTATGATAAAAAAAGTTCCCAGACTGTCCCTTTCACAGAGATTCTGAGTGCGGGACAGGCATGTGTGCCTAGCAGGAACTAGATACAAACCTTGTCAGTCAGTATACCACATGGCATTACGCTGTGAACATTTGAACCAGTTTTACGTGCATTTTTGTGACCATGTTTGAGTGCTCATTTGCAATGCAGAGCACAAGTGTCAAATTCTGCATTAAACTTGGGAAATGGGCAACAGACACACTTAAATTGTTGAAGCAAGCCAATGGCAATGAAGCAATGTGCCGAAGGCAGTGATTTGAGTGGCACCCGTGCTTCAAGAGCCGAAGAGCATCACTGGAACAGTGGAAGATGAAAAGAGGTCAGGGCAACCCTCAACAAGCACAACCTCCGAAAAGGTTGAAGAGATTGCTTGCATTGTGCATCAGAATCATATCTCAATGAAGCCACTGATATTCTCAACATGTCATTTGGAACAGTGTGTCACTGCCAAGTTCATACCCATAGCAGGAGCAGCTCTGTGTTGAGGTCTGCAATGATCTCCTTCAAAATGCTGGGGATGATCCAACCTTCTTGTCAAGGATAGTCACCAGTGATGAGACCTGGGTCTATAGCTATGACCCAGAGACCAAACAGCAGTCTTGGCAGCAGAAGAACCCACATTCTCTGAGACTGAAAAAGGTGAGGCAGGTCAGGAGCATGACCAGGTGCATGCTTGTTTGTTTTTTTACTTTTGCAAGGTAGTGCACCATGAATTCGTTCACCAGGGCCGGACTGTTGATGCCAAGTTCTATTGCGCTGTTTTGAGGTTCTGAGAGAGCATTTGATAAAAGCAACCTGAACTGTGGCGCAGTGGCAACTGGGTGCTCCAACATGACAACATGCTTGCGCACAGTGCATTGAAAATGCAAGAGTTTCTGGGCTGCACCAGCATGGTCGTAGATCCACATCTGCCCTGCTCCCTGTGACTTCTTCCTCCTCTCCAAGATGAAATTCAGGTTGAAAGTTCACTGATTTGATGCTGTGGATGAGATCATGCAAGTAGTGCAGAGACTACCAAAAATGGCAGAAGTGCTGGGAGCGGTGTATCACTGCCCAAGGGAACTACTTCGAAGGTGATGTTGGTCAAATTTGAATAAGGTATGTTTGCTGCTTGTTATAGGCATAGTCTGGGAACTTTTTGATTGCACCTCATTATGTACATGTCTTGAGTGTGTTTATGTGTGTAGTGTGTGCATCTGTGTGTGTGTGTGTGTGTGTGTGTGTGTGTGTGTGTGTGTGTGTGTGTGTCTGTACATGTGTACATGTGTGTGTGTGTCCATGCAAGCGTGTGTGTGTTAGTATGTGTGATTGTGCATAGGTGTGTGACTGTGTGTGTGTGGTCTGTCATCTATCCTTGTCTAACTGTCCCTTCATCTGTCCATTAATTAGTCCATCTCTCCTCCCTATTGCTTACTCTCATGCATACATAGTACTGTGACCACAAACGTTTTGCTTTGAACCATGCAGAAACCTTTTACTCATCCCCTGGACAGGCATAATTTCCCTGGTTTGCTCTCAACATATCTGTCTGCAATCTGCATCACCTGTCAGGAATCTTTTTTATGGATGAATATTGTATATGTTGAAAATCTCTTAGAAGTTAGGATTGGTATCAGTTAAAAAGCTGATGTAAATTGTAATAGTCATGATGTGACTGACAGACTGACTGATTTGATTGACTGACTGGCTGACTGATTGACTAACTGGCCGACTGATTCAGTGATTGACTGTTTGGAAGTTGTGGGGAAACTTATTGTTGGAAGTGTGAGTAATCTCCAAATTTAGTTTATTGATAAATCCATTTCTTGTTTCTCGGCCTCCAGCTGACTTTTTCCAGCTGCTGTTTGTGTGCCTGCAATGGCGGGTGTTCATCATTGAGAAGGGGCCAGAATGGAAGAAGTATGGAGGAGGCAGTAATGACAGCATCCTGCCTGACGTGGAGGCCTGCGCCCCCATCCCAGTGGAGGATTTCACAACCAAAAGAGGGTGAGTACCCCCCTACCCCTCCCCTTCCCAGAACCCAACCCTCTACACCCCTCACTACTGAACACCACCATCACTTATAACCTGCACCCTTCTTCAAGTCTGCTCTGCACCTTCCCTCCATCTCCAGTCCACCTTGGCCCCCACTTCAAGTCACCCCTGTATCCCCTCATTAACTCCCACCCCATCACCCTTGTTTCCAAACAGCCCCACCCTACTCCCAGTCAGCCCTGCACCCTGTGCTCCTTCCAGTTACTTCACACTGTCATTTCCCTCACACTCTGTGTCGTTTCCCTCACCCTCTGTGTCATTTCCCTCACACCCTGTGTCATTTCTCTTACAGTGTCATTTCCTTCACACCCTGTGATATTTCCCTCAGTGTCATTTCCCTCAAACCCTGTGTCATTTCCCTCTCCCCATGTGTCATTTCCCTCTCACCCTGTCATTTCCCTCTCACCCTCTCATTTCCCTCACACCCTCATTTCCCTCATTCCTTCACACCTCTTCCTTGTGTCATTTCCCTCACACCCCTTCACTGTATCATTTCCATCACATCCTGGGTCATTTTCTTCACACCCTGTGTCATCTCCCTCACAGTGTTATTTCCCTCAAACCCTGTGTCATCTCCCTCACACCCCTTCACTGTATTATTTCCATCACATCCTGGGTCATTTCCTTCACACCCTGTGATATTTCCCTCAGTGTCATTTCCCTCAAACCCTGTGTCATTTCCCTCTACCCATGTGTCATTTCCCTCTCACCCTGTCATTTCCCTCTCACCCTGTCATTTCCCTCACACCCTCATTTCCCTCATTCCTTCACACCTCTTCCTTGTGTCATTTCCCTCACACCCCTTCACTGTATCATTTCCATCACATCCTGGGTCATTTTCTTCACACCCTGTGTCATCTCCCTCACAGTGTCATTTCCCTCACACTAATTCACAGTGTCATTTCCCTCACCCCTTCACTGTGTCATTTCTCTCACACTCCTTCACTGTGTCATTTCCCTCATACCCTGTGTTATTTCCCTCACACCCTGTGTCATTTCCCTCACACCTTGTGTCATTTCCCTCACACTCTGTGTCATTTCCCTCACACTCCTTCACTGTGTCATTTCCCTCACACCCTATGTCATTTCCCTCACACTCTGTCATTTCCCTCACACCCTCTGTCATTTCCCCCACACTTTGTGTCATTTCCCTCACACTCCTTCACTGTGTCATTTCCTCACACTCCTTCACTGTGTCATTTTCCTCACACCCTATGTCATTTCCCTCACACCCTGTCATTTCCCTCACACCCTGTATCATTTCCCCTACACTTTGTGTCATTTCCCTCACACTTCTTCACTGTGTCATTTCCTCACACTCCTTCACTGTGTCATTTTCCTCACATCCTATGTCATTTCCCTCACCGTCTATGTCATTTCTCTCACCCCCCGAGTCATTTCCCTCACCCCCTGTGTCATTTCCCTCACCCCCTGTGTCATTTCCCTCACACCCTGTGTCATTTCCCTCACACCCTGTGTCATTTCCCTCACCCCCTGTGTCATTTCCCTCACCCCCTGTGTCATTTCCCTTACAGTGTCATTTCCTTCACACCCTGTGTCATTTCCCTCAAACCCTGTGCCGTTTCCCTCTAACCCATTCCCTGTGTCATTTCCCTCCCTCCCCTTCCTTGTGTCATTTCCCTCACAGTGTCATTTCCCTCACCCTCTGTGTCATTTCCCTCACCCTTTGTCATTTCCCTCACCCTCTGTGTCATTTCCCTCACCCTTTGTCATTTCCCTCACACTCCTTCACTGTGTCGTGTCCCTCACCCTCCTTCACTGTGTAATTTCCCTCACCCCGTGTCATTTCCCTCACACCCATGTCATTTCCATCACACCCATGTCATTTTCCTCACCCCCTGTGTCATTTCCCTCACACCCATGTCATTTCCATCACACCCATGTCATTTCCCTCACCCCCTCTGTCATTTCCCTCATACCCTTGTCATTTCCATCACACCCTATGTCATTTCCATCACATCCCTTCCCTGGCTCTTTCCTCTCTCGTCTGGACCCAGTCTGTCTTCTATACTGATTCTGTCTTCATGGCTTTTTGTCAGTAGTTGGAATTCTGTCCTCCCTCCATCTTTATTTTCATTTTTTAATTATTTCTTCCTGCAGGAAAGTGCCATATTAAAGATGTCTGTTGTCTGTGTCAATTCTATGTTAGTTGCCAACCATCTGCTGGTATTACTGCTCCTTCCCTTCTTCCTGTGCCATCTTCCAACATTCCTTCTCTTGCTTTGTTTTCTTGTGCTCCTTCTATTCTGTTTCCTCCTCCTCCCTCCCTCCCTCTGTCCCTCCCTCCCTCCCTCCCTCCCTCCCTCCCTCCCTCCCTCCCTCCCTCCCTCCCTCCCTCCCTCCCTCCCTCCCTCCCTCCCTCCTCCTGCTGTTCCTGTTTCTATGCATTCTGTGCTTTGCCTGCTTCTTCCTCATTTGCAGTTCATTATGTCGGAGCAATGTGAAAGTGGATAAGAGACATGACTTGTTGGATGGAGTTGCCTACATCTGTTCCTTATTGACGTTAAACATCCAACCACCCCCACCCACCCTTTTTTTTGCATCAGCTCTAGTAGTGACTGTGCCATTACTTTACTGTTTACATTTACTTACAGGTCCTTCCTGGACATGGTCAAGTACTTTGTGTTTGTGTACATGTTCTGGGTGACCCTGGCCATTGTCTTCATCACTGGCACTGCCCGTATCAACTTGTTTAGCATGGGCTACGTCATCGCTGTCTTCTGCTTCATGTGGTATGGCCAGGAGTTCCTGCTCAAGCCACTCCGCAGACTTCTTCGAATGTGAGTTTTTCTTGGCATCCTGGGGGGGGGGGGGGGGGGGGGGGGTATGCATGCGCACAAGTGTGTGCATGTGTGTGTGTGAATGAGCAAACAAAAAAGCCATTTGTGCTTGCCACTGGCATATTGCAAAATATTTCCCCAAAAATGTTAACAGTTATATTTATGAACAGAGTCAAGACTTGTGCCCAGTCTTATGACTTTCATGCATGGAATGAGGAATCTGATTGCGACATTTTCAAGGCAAAACAGTATATTATTTCTCACCATCTGAGCAGTTTGTTGACTCACATGCGAAGCATAAGTGAGTCTATGTACTCACCCTTTTCGTCCGTCCGGGCGTCCGGGCGTCCGGGCGTCCAAAAACTTTAACGTTGGATTTTTCTCGGAGACTATTAAATCTATCAATACCAAATGTGGCATGATGGTGTATGATAACAAGGCCTCAAAAAACATACACAGTGACTTGTCCTTGCTTCAAGGTCAAGGTCGCAGGGGCCATAAATGTTGTCTAAAAAACAGTCATTTTTCACATTTTCTCAAATTTCTCTGAAATTTTTTAGATTGGATACCTGACCTATATATGGTATATAGGGCAAAGTAATCCCTATCTTTTGATACCAGTTTGGTTGACTTTGCTTCAAGGTCAAGGTCACAGGAGCTCTTCAAAGTTGGATTGTATACATATTTTGAAGTGACCCTGACCCTGAACTATGGAAGATAACTGTTTCAAACTTAATAATTATGTGGGGCACATGTTATACTTTCATCATGAGACACATTTGGTCACATATCATCAAGGTCAAGGTCACTTTGACCCTAATGAAATGTGACCAAAATGGGGTAGTGAACCACTAAAAGTGACCATATCTCATGGTAGAAAGTGCCAATAAGCACCATTGTGCTTCCTATGTCTTGAATTAACAGCTTTGTGTTGCATCACCTTGGATGACCTTGACCTTGGGTCAAGGTCACATGTATTTTGGTAGGAAAAATGTGTAAAGCATTTCTTAGTGTATGATGTCATTGGTAGGTTTAGTTGTTTGACCTTGACCTTGAAGGTCACCTGAAGGTCAAGGTCTTATAAAGGTCAAGGTCAAGCAAGTGAGTCGTATGGGCTTTGCCCTTGTTCATACTGGTTCTGCTTTATGCCACCTGTGTAACCAAAGATGTAGCCAGGTTGGTTGTGTCTGTTGGCTGCTGGTTATCAGTTGACCTGTAATGAGGCTGCCATGGATGGAGTCTTTGCTGCTTGTGGATGGGGCATCTGGTGTGAGGGGTCTGATTGCTTGCCAGGGTTGAAATCTGTGAATGGTGGCTTTGATGAAGTACCATCAGTGACCTGTGGAGTTCCATCCTGATCCACCACCAGTTTGGGGTCCCCAGAAGTTGCCAAGTGACTTCCATTGTCTTTGCAGGATTTATTCACTTTCAGTCACATCCAAGCTGACCTCAAACACCCTCAGACACTCTCTCTCCTCATTAGATGGTTGATCCATAGTAGGGTACACTGTTATGGTGGAAAGAGAGCCTGCCTGCACACCAATACTGACAGAGTTATGGGGCTCACCTCCTCTGTCAGCAGAAGTTACTGCAGTGCTGCTTATGGGGGCAAAGTTCAAGGTCGTTGGTCAAGGGCATGATGACATAGAGGCATATGCAGTTCATGCAGCATCAGTTGCAATTTCAAAAATTAACATTTGTGGCAATGACGACATTGTTTTCAACATCATGTCGAAAAGTAGCTCATTCATGGCATTGTGTCACTGTGCACGCTACTATTTGCATCAGGCAATGCCTATCACTCACAAGCATTGGCAGCCCGTCACTTAGCTTTAACCATTGCATGACCATGGCTCACCTGGGACCTTCCAGGATGAAAGTTCTTCCGAGGCAAGCAGTGAGGACAGCACCTCAACAGCTGTTGGCAAACCTACAACTGGCATAGTGCTTCTTCTGCTTGACCTGGAGTTGTAAATTAGGCAGACCCAAAGTGAACGCATGCTCTGCTCTAGTCACTGCCTAGAGGAATGTGTATGTGTGTGATGTGTGTATTGGTATCTGTGTGTGTGTGTGTGTGTGTGTGTGTGTGTGTGTGTGTGTGTGTGTGTGAGAGAGAGAGAGCGTGTTTCTATTTGTGTATGCATTTTCTTCCCAACCTCATGTTTTAGTGTGTTTAATATAGTGGCTGTAACCACTGAATGGTATCCTTTATTCTACAATCCAGTCCTGATGCAGGATGACCTATTTGAAATGGTGAAAAAGAATGCAAGGGAAAACGGAAACCAGAATGAAGCAGGTGTAAGATATCTCTGATGTATGTGGATCACCATATCATGTTGTGGGTTTTCTTGTTGTGCCAGGTGGAACTTCCTGATTGGCTACAACTTCTTTGTCCTCTTCTCCAAGGCGTGCCTCCAGGTATGATTCTTTGTTGCTGCATCAAAGCTTTCAAAACACTTGCAGAAAGATAGACAGATATATAGACACACACACATGCACACGCGCGCACACACACACACACACACACACACACACACACACACACACACACACACACACACAGAGGCAGGCAGGAAGACAGACAGATGGAGATTGGCAAATAGGCACACTGATGGACAGATGCATGCGCACACACACACACACACACACTCGCATGCACACACATGCACACACATGCACACACACATGTTTTCCCTTCATACTGTACCAGTAGACAACTAGTGATATATGACCTTTTGACCTCGAAAAAAGAATTTGCTACTTTCATGCCCACACGTGACTGCCTGCCCCGCCAATCCGACTGCTTTAGACATGAGCAGGAAGCACGTCAGCAAAGGGGAGGTAACTCCCAGTGCCACGTGATCGCTCCGTTGTATATAAGCAGGCAGCAGGCAGTCTAAATCCTCTTTGACTGTTTTCGAAACTGCTGTCGCGTTTTGCTGGCATGACGGATTACTTCATGCTTGGATTACCTCAGCTACTTTGTGTGGTTAAAGAGTTTGCAGTTCCCCTTCGCTTCTGAGCTTGAGGGAAGTATGGCGCGCTGCCGCTGTGTTGGCGTCAGTTTGACGCTTGCGTTGTTAGTTTGGAATTTTGTTCGCATTGGTACGTTTGACTGCACGCACCGCCGTTGCTGTTAAGTTGGCATGTCGTGCTTGTATCGTGCTGGCGTCGTTTTGCTTGTGCTTGTCTTCGCGTTCGCTTTTCTCGCTGGCGTGCCGCTGTTTGCGTCAGTTTGAACGCTTGTGTGGTGCGTTTGGGAATTTGTGCGCTTGGTACGTTTGAGTGTGAGCGCTGGTTCTCTGTTGCGTTGACGTGTCGTTGCTCGTTCAGTGCTAGCGGCAACTGGCTGGTGTTTTTGCTTGTTTGCTTGTCTTCGCGTTCGCTTTGGTAGCTGCGTTGTTTGCCATTCCTGGGCGTCGGGGCTGTCGCCTGGCCGTGCTCGTTAATGGCGACCCTCCTTCACGCTGTGCGTGTGGGAGGCGTGCGCAAGCATTGCGTCGACGGGGCAGTGGCAGCGAGGTCGGCGGAAGGGAGGAATTCTCGCTCTTTACGAGTGAGTGCTTCTCTCATTCCTTCTCTTGCGTCCACGCGTCGGTCGTTTTCACGTGCTCCCGCAGCTTTTCCTGCGTCGGCAGGTGGAGCTGCAGACTTTTGTTTTTCGCACACTGATATGGCTGTTCCCACCACGCGGTCTGCTTTGACGGTAGACTCTGTGGTGGGGCCAGCATTTGCTCTTTCTTCTGGTGTGGTTGTGGCAGGGGGTTTGCCTAACCCGCCATTTTTTTTTGGACTGGCGCCTGCTCCTTTGCTTGCGGCCTCGCAGTCTGCCTTGGGGCGACCTGCGGCGTTTGACGCGTCGTCAACTCCTCGGGAGATTTTGCAGCTGCCGTCCGCTTTGCTTTTGTCAGGGTCGGAACCTAAGAGTGAGGCCACGGGGTTTTTTGGCTCCCGGCCTCTCTCCTTTGGGTCTATCTCCCCCAGTCTCATGGGTCAGGAGTTTTCTGATGTCTCCTCGCCAGTTTCTTCCGGGGGGTTGGTTGTTGCTGGTCGGTCAGATCGCGAGTTTTGTTTTGGTTTCAGCCCTCCTCCAACCATGTCCGGGATGTCGGGACGGACTGGTCAGGGTGAGCCCTGCCTTGCCCGGAGTGCTCGTTTCCGTTCCCATTCGCCTGGGCGGGTGCGCGAGCCTGTCGGCTCGGGCGGGTACGTATCGTGCGGTCTCTTGTGGCCTGTTCCAGCGCTCTCGGAGGGTGGTGCCATGCGGCATTCTGACAGAAGGCAGTCCCGCGCTCCCGAAAGGTCGCGCTCTGCGGTTCGACTTAGGCAGTGTCGCTTCCGGCCGTTCAGCTAACACTGTTTGGTCCGGTGAGCACGCCGCCTCCCTTCCCGTGCGATCTCCTGTGCCCCGCTCCTGCGCTTCCAAAAGGTCACGCGGGGCTGTGCGCCACACCCACCGCGCTCCCGAAAGGTCGAGCTCTGCGGTTAGATCGCGGCAGAGCGTTGCTACCGGCTATTCAGCTAACACTGTTTGGTCCGGTCCGCACGCCGCCTCCCTTCCCGTGCGCTCACATGTGCCCCGCCCCCACGCTTCCGAGAGGTCGAGTGGGGCAGTGTGGCACACCCACCGCGCTCCCGGCAGGTCAAGCTCTGCAGTGGGTTCTCGGCAGAGTGTGACTACTGGCCGTTCAGCAGACGCTGTTTGGTCCGGTCAGCACGCCGCCTCCCTTCCCGTGCCATCACATGTGCCCCGCCCCTCTGCTCCTGCTACTCCGAGTGGGGCGGTGCGGCACAGGCATGTCATTGCGACTTATCACGTGTCGGATGGTCCTGTACATGCTAGTCAGCTTTCTGCCTCCCGGCGGTCGACTGGGGGCGTTTCTCCCTGGGGGTCGGGGGGCCTCGGGCCGGCGCACCCCCCCTGAGTGTCGGCACCATCGTTCTATGGATCGTCGTCCACGTTCTCCCGCGGGGGGGGGCTGCGGGGAGCGTCCGTCAACCTCCGGGTCTTATTTCTCCCCTGGCTTCATAGTCGGTGACTGTGTTTCTCCCTGCAGGGAGGCGGGTCTAGGACGACCGGGTCAGAGTCCAGCTAGTTGGCACACTTGGTTCTTGGACCGTGGCTCCAATGCGGCTGCGGAGGAGGGATGGGATGTTGGGTCGGCCGACCAACGCTCCTGTCGCTCTCTGTCTGTGGTTACTCTCTGTGAGGGACCGCTTGGCTCGGCTGCGGTTCGGCCCTCTGCTGAGCGTAGTCCCAGTGTTCTGCCACGTGGACTTCGTTCTACTCCTACGCGCGCACACGTTCTGAAACGGGCTTTTGCCGTGTGGCTTCGGCAAGTCCACGACAGCGCTATTCTGAGGGTGGTGCGGGACGGATATAAAATTCCTTTCACGACCCCTCCGCGTCTGTCACATGAGCCTCTTGGTTTTCCTCTTTCTCCCTGAGAAGGTCAAGGTGTTGGAAGAGGAGGTCGCTTCTCTTCTAGACAAGCAGGTTGTTCAGGAGGTGTCTCTTGCTTCACCAGGGTTTTACTCCAGAATTTTCGCGGTTGCGAAACATTCGGGTGGGTTTCGCCCGGTTCTAGACCTCTCTCGGTTGAACAAGTCTGTTCGCGAGATGCCTTTTAACCTTTAGAGCGCCGCCGGCGCATTGATGCGCCACAGCATACATTCCCCAGACGTCCACCGGCGCATCAGTGCGCCGAGCGATAGTGACATGCTTTGTTTACTTGCCTAACGCTGCCATCTAGTCATGCTGTTCTAAAAATATGACAGTCACGTGCAGGGATCACGTGGCAACGAGATCCGCCATTTTGGCGATTGAGATAGCGTGGGCGAATTTTCTGCGAATTTTTTCACAAACTTGCGTCTTTGTCGCTTGTGAACGGGACTTTTTTCTTTGCCAGTATGGCGACTGACGAAGAAGTTGAAGCGCTTGTGGAGTTATTTTTCGATTCTGACTCTCAGAATATGAATTCGAGGCTTTACTGACATTGATGTGATGGGAGATGGAGGGATAGAGAGGCAAGCATGTGCTTCGTCGATGTGTGGTGGTCTGTAGATCGAGACAAGCGAAAGCTTGATTCAGATGAAATTACTCGGCTGACTTTCCTAGGCTAGCGTAAGTAATTGTAGGATTTTTTGTTTTGCTTTACCCTAAAACATTTTCAGATGTATTTCCAAGTAATCAAAAGCTGTTGTATTCATGAATTAATAGAGCAGTGTAGGAAAACACAATGCTTTGACCGATGTCAGTTGTGGTCTGTAGATAGAGAGTCTTGAGCGGAAGCTTGATTCAGATGGAAATGACTCGGCTGACTTCCCTACTGTAAGTAATTGTAGGATTTTCTGTTTTAGTTTTACCCTAAAACATTTTCAGACATTACTTGGAGACTCTATCTATGCAATTTTGCATTTTCATCAAAAGCTGTTGTATTCTTGAATACATAGAGCAGTGTAGGAAAATACAGTGAATTTGTTTGTTTTTTGTTGGTGTCTGTGTTCCAATATTTTTTAGCAGCTGAAAAAACATTCTATTGCATTTTCATTAATTGCGCCATGTAGGCCATCCATTTTTCTACTCACCCTCCAAAAATCTACTTCAAAGCTTGAATAGGTAATAAATGATGAATTTTTAAGTAAACATGGTGTTGAATTTGACCACACATAATAAAATTTGTGGCTCTGGGGTAAAGTAATGACGAAAATTGGCGGCGCTCTAAAGGTTAAGATAGAGTCTCCCAGGTCGGTGCATGATGCAATCCGCCCCGGCGATTTTGCCACGTCATTGGACCTTCAGGATGCGTACTTCCATGTCTCGATGCATCTGGACATGTAAAAATTTCTGCGCTTCGTCTGGGGAGACAGGGTTTTCCAGTTCGTTTCTCTTCTGTTCGGCCTGTCTACTGCCCCCTTCATTTTCATCAAGGTTACCAAACAGTTGGCGATGTTGGTAAGAGGCAGGAGAGTTCGTTTGCGGATGTACCTGGACGATTGGTTGGTTTTACATCGCTCGTCTCGGCAATGTGCCCAGGACACGGAAACGGTTGTCCAACTTGCACAGAGCCTTGGTTTCAACATCTCATTGAAGAAGTCTGACTTCCTTCCGTCAACTTCATTCCAGTACCTCGGCATGCAGTTCGACATTATCTCCTTCTCTGTCCGTCCTTCCGCGGACAGGTTGCAATCGTTGTCAGATCTACTCTCTCACTTACGTGGTGTGGAGAGCGCTCCCTATCGTACTCTTCTCTCTTTGCTTGGCAAGATGGAGTCGATGGCTACCCTGTTGCCTTTGGCACAGGTCGCCAAATGACCCCTTCAGAGGCAACTTGCCAGGCGGGTCTCCGACTGCTCAGATTTTGATCAGATGGTGGTTCTGGGGGAGTGGTTCCGGGAAGCCACTTTGCGCTGGACTGATGTGGCGTGGCTCCATTCGTCTGTGCCTATCCGACCCAGGGGTCCTATCGTCTATCTGTTCACAGACGCCTCGAGGACCGGTTGGGGTGGGCACACAGACACAGCCTTGGTGTCCGGTCTCTGGTCTGCGAGCGAGTCGCAGCTGCACATAAACTTGTTGGAGATGGAAGCAGTTTTTCTCTCCCTCCAGGGATTACTGTCGGTCTTGAGGGATCGGCACGTGACCATCTCAGGTGACAATGTCACATGCCTGAGTTATCTTCGGCATCAGGGAGGCACAGTCTCTACGACTCTGTCTCTCAAAGCTGAGGAGATTCTGCTTTGGGCGGATTCCCATGGCATTTCCATTTCCACGGAGTTCATTCCCGGAAAGTTGAATGTGCTGGCAGATCATCTGAGCCGGAGGGATGAGGTTCTGCCCACAGAGTGGACTGTAGCGCATGAGGCGCTAGAACGGGTGTGGCTTCGCTGGAGCAAGCCGATGGTGGATCTGTTTGCCTCCCGTTTCAACACGCGTTTGCCGTGTTACTTCTCGCCTATGCACGATCCACAGGCTCTCGGCCGAGATGTCTTTGTTCGGTCGTGGTCGGGCATGGAAGTCTACGTTTTCCCTCCCACGCGCCTTCCTCCGAAGGTGTTGGCCAAGGTCGCCCTGGAGCGTCCTCGCATGATTCTGGTCGCGCCGTTCTGGCCTGGAGCTTCCTGGTTTCCTGATCTGCTGGCTCTGGCGGATGGGGAGTGCATCGAGCTCCATCTCTGTGAGTGCACTCTCGTGCTGCGCCTCGTTCGGGAATTGGCCATCCGAATGTTCACTTGTTGCAACTTTCTGCTTGGCTTCTTTCAAATGCAGGTTCATATGGCTAATTCCTGGTTTCACGTTAGTTCCCACATCGTCGGTTCTCTCCTCCACTGTGGGATGGGTTTTCTGCTTCTCCGTTTTCTTTCTGATTTAGGTTCGTTTCACTGGAATCTTGTTTTCCCAGCGTCTCTCTAGGTGCAGTGTCCAATGCGTGCACTCAAATGTTACCTGGCTCGAATTCAGTCCCGTCGTCTTCGGAAACGGAGACTGTTTCTGCCCCTTACATGTAGTCACGCCGAGGTGTCTAAACCGTCCATTTCTTGCTGGATGCGCATTTTCATCACGGATGCGTACAAGAATGCGTTGCTTGATCCTCCTGCTGGGGCCTCTAGGACTCATGAACTCAGCAAGGTCGCCACCTCTGTAGCGTTTGCCAAGAATGTCTCTTTGGCTCACCTTCTGGCGCAGTGACTGTGTTTTCACGCGCCACTCCTGCGTGATGTTCGACTTCTCCGGCTTGACGACACATTTGGCATCAACAGGTTGGTTGTTGCGGGTTCGGCTGTTCGTATTTGATGGTGAGTGGTTTTCTTGTTTTGTCAGGTGTTCATGCACGTACCGCCACCCTTTGCTGGGCAATCATATCACTAGTTGTCTACTGGTACAGTATGAAGGGAAAACTTGAAGAAATTTAAACTAATTTCTATGTTTTCCTGACATACTTACCAGTAGACAACTTATTGTCCCACCCACCTCCCCTTTGTGCATTTGCTCGGGTTTTCTCAGCTGTGTCAAAGAGGATTTAGACTGCCTGCTGCCTGCTTATATACGGCGGAGCGATCACGTGGCACTGGGAGTTTTACCTCCCCTGGGGTTGCTGACGTGGCTTCCTGCTCATTGTCTAAAGCAGTCGGATTGGAGGGGGCAGGCAGTCACG
>JAWQFJ010000302.1:0-12500 GCA_034096865.1 Theodoxus fluviatilis | reverse complement strand
GTGGAGTGTGGACAAGGGCACCAGGCCAAAGATGACATACCCAGGGTGGAGTGAGGACAAGGATGGAGGTAAAATACCCTGGGTGGAGTGTGGACAAGGACAGAGATGACATACCCTGGGTGGAGTGTGGACAAGGACAGAGATGACATACCCTGGGTGGAGTGTGGACAAGGACAGAGATGACGTACCCTGGGTGGAGTGTGGACAAGGACAGAGATGACATACCCAGGGTGGAGTGTGGACAAGGACAGAGATGACATACCCTGGGTGGAGTGTGGACAAGGACAGAGATGACGTACCCTGGGTGGAGTGTGGACAAGGACAGAGATGACATACCCTGGGTGGAGTGTGGACAAGGACAGAGATGACATACCCTGGGTGGAGTGAGGACAAGGACAGAGATGACATACCCTGGGTGGAGTGTGGACAAGGACAGAGATGACGTACCCTGGGTGGAGTGTGGACAAGGACAGAGATGACGTACCCTGGGTGGAGTGTGGACAAGGACAGAGATGACATACCCTGGGTGGAGTGTGGACAAGGACAGAGATGACGTACCCTGGGTGGAGTGTGGACAAGGACAGAGATGACTTACCCTGGGTGGAGTGTGGACATGGACAGAGATGACGTACCCTGGGTGGAGTGTGGACATGGACAGAGATGACATACCCAGGGTGGAGTGTGGACAAGGACAGAGATGATGTACCCTGGGTGGAGTGTGGACAAGGACAGAGATGACATACCCTGGGTGGAGTGAGGACAAGGACAGAGATGACATACCCTGGGTGGAGTGTGGACAAGGACAGAGATGACGTACCCTGGGTGGAGTGTGGACAAGGACAGAGATGACATACCCTGGGTGGAGTGAGGACAAGGACAGAGATGACATACCCTGGGTGGAGTGTGGACAAGGACAGAGATGACGTACCCTGGGTGGAGGTAGAGTGAGGACAAGAGGACCAGTACAGAAATGACATACCTGGGGTAGAGTGAGGGCCAGGACAAAGATGACATACCTGGGGTAGAGTGAGGGCCAGGACAAAGATGACATACCTGGGGTAGAGTGAGGGCCAGGACAAATATGACATACCTGGGGTAGAGTGAGGGCCAGGACAAAGATGACATACCTGGGGTAGAGTGAGGGCCAGGACAAAGATGATATACCTGGGGTAGAGTGAGGGCCAGGACAAAGATGACATACCAGCTACTTTGTGGCCAAGGTAGAAAAGTTAAGAGATGACCTTGATGCTCAACCCTCTGTCTCACACCCCCTAGGAAAACCATTCAGTGGCGATCCACTAGAATCCTTCACCCCTGTCACTGAATCAGAAGTCCGCAAGATCTTGTCTAGCTCTGCCCCGAAAACATGTGACCTCGACCCGATCCCAACTCCCCTGCTATTTGAGTGTTTAGATGCAGTGCTCCCCACCCTGACAAAAATTGTAAATGACTCCCTTGCTTCTGGAATTTTCCCGGATGTCCACAAGGCTGCTTTTGTTACGCCACTGTTAAAGAAACCTACTCTCGACCGCAATGAGCTGAAAAATTTCCGTCCCGTGAGTAACTTGTCGTTTGTCTCTAAGTTGATAGAAAAGATAGTTCTCTCCCGGCTCTCTGCACACCTTGCAACCAATCATCTCCTCAGTCCTTTGCAATCTGCATATCGGTCTGGAAATAGTACAGAAACTGCTTTAGTGAAAATTGTAAACGACCTCCTACTTTCTTTAGACCAAGGAAGGGTATCTATTCTGACGCTACTCGACTTATCGGCAGCTTTTGACACCATTGATCATGGTCTCCTCCTCAGTCGTTTGGAACATGTGTTTGGCGTTAGTGATTCTGCCTTGCTCTGGTTTTCTTCCTACTTGTCCAACCGTACTCAGACTGTCTCCATCAACAACAGCACCTCCGATCCTGCTCTGCTGCGCTATGGGGTGCCCCAGGGTTCGTCTTAGGACTGGTTTTGTTTGTTTATATACCACTGCCCTTGCGGACGTTATGGCAGCGCACTCGGTTCTTCATCACTCCTATGCAGATGATACGCAGTTACAGAAATCTGCTGATCCTCAGGACTTCGATACTCTCATGCACTCAATGCAAGAATGTATCCTTGACATAAAATCATGGATGACATTTAATAAGTTAAAACTGAATGATGAAAAAACAGAGGTTATGGTCGTTGCTTCTCCACGCATATCTTCCTCCATGCAGTCCCCAGAATCCATCACCATTGGCAATGCTACTGTCCCCTTCTCTGATTCAGTCAAAAACCTAGGCGTTACGCTGGACTCCCACCTGACTATGCATGCGCAGGTACTGAGCATCATTCGTGCTGTCAACCACGAACTCCGTCGCATTAGTTCCATACAGCATTATCTTTCTCAAGAAGCGACCCAAACTCTTGTCTCTGCGTTCATTCTATCCCGACTGGACTATTGTAATGCCCTGCTGTACGGCTGTCCCCAGTATCTCCTGAATAGGTTACAGAAACTGCAGAACAACGCTGCACGCCTGATCCTCAGAGTCCGCAAGTCTGATCACATTTCCCAGCACCTTCAAGCACTGCACCGGCTTCTGGTTGAGTCACGCATCAAATATAAAATTGCATGCCTATCCTTTAGTGCATTCATGCATACAGGACCCGCATACCTCACAGACATGATTCAGACATACACACCAGCCAGGACACTCCACTCCTCGGCAGACACCTCTATTCTCTGCTCTCCAAGAGTCAACACCAAATCTTTTGGTGAACGCTTTTTCTTTTTCTGCTCCTCTCGTCTGGAACTCTCTCCCTGTCAGCCTTCGTCATTCTGCCTCATCTGACTCCTTCTGCACAGGCCTGAAAGCGCACCTCTTCTCAGTTTTTATATAGAGTGAGGTCCAGGACAAAGATGACATTCCCAGGGTAGAGTGGGGGCCAGGACAAAGATGACACACCCAGGGTAGAGGGGGGCCAGGACAAAGATGACACACCCGGGGTAGAGAGAGGCCAGGACAAAGATGACACACCCGGGGTAGAGTGAGGGCCAGGACAAAGATGACACACCCGGGGTAGAGAGAGGGCCAGGACAAAGATGACACACCCGGGGTAGAGTGAGGGCCAGGACAAAGATGACATACCTGGGGTAGAGTGAGGGCCAGGACAAAGATGACATACCTGGGGTAGAGTGAGGGCCAGGACAAAGATGACATACCTGGGGTAGAGTGAGGGCCAGGACAAAGATGACATACCTGGGGTAGAGTGAGGGCCAGGACAAAGATGATATACCTGGGGTAGAGTGAGGGCCAGGACAAAGATGACATACCCGGGGAAGAAAGTGGGGGCCTCCTGCTGGAGGGTGGCCAGGCCCTGCTGGATCTGCATGATGGCGTTCAGGGCACGGGGGTTGCCGACCATGGACTGCACCTGAGGGTTCTGCATCTGTGCAAAGCAAGGCCCGGGTCAGTCCCTGACAGCCACAGGCAACAGGCCACGTCCTCTATTGATCTGCCCTCATTCTCATCTTCTTTCTTCCACAAGTCCTTCCTTACCCTCATCCTGCCTTCATTAATCACAGACACTGGACTCCAATAGTTTGCACACATGTTTTCCCTTTTATATATCCTGCCTCTGATGTGCTGTGTAGCAGAAATGCCTAAGCAACATATATGCACTGAAGAACTGCAACAGGTATAAGGTGGCAAATCACATGGAAAATAACGTTTTTTTCACTCGTCAATGCTTTTGAAATCTGGTATAAAATAAAAACCTCCATAACGACAATTCACACCAGATTGTTACCTTGGTCTGAAGTAATGTATTTTAAGGGGGCAAAAGTGACAGCCCTCATTCATAAAAACAACTTTTGTTTCAATCCACATTTTGAAGTGCAAAAGGTAGAAAGATTAAATTTGGCATTATTTTTTTATATCAATGACTGGTTTTATCACACATCAAATTTCAAAAGCATAGTTCAAACAATTGTTGAACAAGAAGGGCAAAGCCCATACGACTCACATGCTTGACCTTGACCTTTATATGACCTTGACCTTTAGGTGACCTTCAAGGTCAAACAACTAAACCTACCAATGACATCATACACAAAGAAATGCTTTACACATTTTCCTACCAAAATACATGTGACCTTGACCCAAGGTCAAGGTCATCCAAGGTCATGCAACACAAAGCTGTTAATTCAAGACAGGAAGCACAATGGTGCTTATTGGCACTTTCTACCATGAGATATAGTCACTTTTAGTGGTTCACTACCCCATTTTGGTCACATTTCATAAGGGTCAAAGTGACCTTGACCTTGATGATATGTGAACAAATGTGTCTCATGATGAAAGTATAACATGTGCCCCACATAATTATTAAGTTTGAAACAGTTATCTTCCATAGTTCAGGGTCAAGGTCACTTCAAAATATGTATACAATCCAACTTTGAAGAGCTCCTGTGACCTTGACCTTGAAGCAAGGTCAACCAAACTGGTATCAAAAGATAGGGCTTGCTTTGACCTATATACCTCTTGTAGCTAAGGTCGCCATTCTCAATAACGTGGGAGAAAATTGGGAAAATGTGAAAAATGACTGTTTTTGAGACCACATTTATGGCTCCTGTGACCTTGACCTTGAAGCAAGGTCAAGTCACTATGTATGTTTTTTGAGGCCTTGTCATCATACACCATCATGCCACATTTGGTGTTGATAGACTTAATAGTCTCCGAGAAAAATCCAACGTTTAAGTTTTTTACGCCCGGACGGACGGACGGACGGACGACACGGGTGAGTACATAGACTCACTTTTGCTTCGCATGTGAGTCAACAATCATTAAAAAGAAAAATGCATGATTTTCCCATGCCATGTACCTGCCACCTTAAAGCATGGTGCATCTGATTTCTGCTCACAATAATCACAGAGTGCATGTAACTTTGTTCACCACAATGTCATCATTCCCCTCCACAACAGCTCTGAAGAATAAAATGCATGTTGCATAAATCATTGAGATGTGCTCCAAGCAAATATATGCACTACAGCAGTTGATCTCTGATGTATCCCAGTTACAGACTAGTAACACTGCCCAACTATTCTTTCTGCAGACTTCACATTGCCAGCATGTTCACACTGAGGACCATTCACAATGCCACATTCTTATTGCAGACCATATACACTGCACACCCTTCACACTGAACACCATTTGAATGACAGATGTTTACACAGCCACTATATTTACACTGTCACACTTATCACACCATCTTCTGTTCACTGCAGACTCTTGCACTATCTGTACTCTACACTGCAGACTGCTCACACCATCTACTGCACTCACTGCAAACTGTTCACACTGCCACATCATTCACACTGTCTATTGTTCATACTGCAGACCGTCCGCATTGGAGACCGTCTACACTGGAGACCGTCCGCACTGGAGACCGTCTACACTGGAGACCGTCTACACTGGAGACCATCCGCATTGGAGACCGTCTACACTGGAGACCGTCCGCACTGGAGACCGTCTACACTGGAGACCGTCTACACTGGAGACCGTCCGCATTGGAGACCGTCTACACTGGAGACCGTCTACACTGGAGACCGTCCGCACTGGAGACCGTCTACACTGGAGACCGTCTACACTGGAGACTGTCCGCACTGGAGACTGTCTACACTGCAGACCGTCCGCACTGGAGACTGTCTACACTGGAGACCGTCCGCACTGGAGACCGTCCACACTGGAGACCGTCCACACTGGAGACCGTCTACACTGGAGACTGTCTACACTGGAGACTGTCTACACTGGAGACCGTCTACACTGGAGACCGTCTGCATTGGAGACCGTCTACACTGGAGACCGTCTACACTGGAGACCGTCTACACTGGAGACTGTCTACACTGCAGACCGTCCGCACTGGAGACTGTCTACACTGGAGACTGTCTACACTGGAGACAACGTACCTGGGCGGTCATCTGGGGCAGGGATTGCAGGAAGAGCTCCTGCATCTGTTGGTTTCCAGAAAAAAGTGGAGTGGACTGGAACACCTGCATCACAGCCAGCAGTGTCCAGTCAGGGGATGGGTGGATGGATGAATGAATGAATAAATGAACAGATGGAAGGATAATGGATGACCAGATGAATAGATGAACAGATGGATGGATGGATATCAAATGGGTGGACGAATGAGTAGATGAACAAACGAATGGGTGAAAGGATGGATAAGTAAATGGATAAGTAAATGGATGGATGGATGGATGATGGATGCACAGATGGATGGATGGATAGATAAATGGAAGGATAGATGGATGAATGCAGGAATGGATGATAAATGAATGGATGAATAAATAGATGAATGCAGGGGTGGAAAACAGAAGGGGGTTTGAATGGAACAAACAGAATGACTGGCTGGATAGCAGAGATGAACAGGAGGAAGGAATGTAGAGGCAAGATGAGCACTGAATAAATGAATGAATGAACAGTTTTTTACTGCCTATCAGCATTTGCAGGCTATGCAAGGCCACCGACTACAAAAAGCCCTAGAGCAGGTTAGAGAAAGGGCAAGTCTAGATTTCCCTGCGTTTTCCACATTTTACGAATCACACTGAGAAACAGTTTATTCTTACCCCCGGGCCTAGCCCACAACGAGTGCAAGACAAGCATACATACAGCTACTTGAAAAGGAGTGACACATGAAAAAGTATGTGGATGGAAAGAAAGGTGGAAAGATAGAGAGAGGGAGGAACACGGTGACAAAGTTGTGAGTGACGGGCAGCAAGGAGGCAGGACAAACCTGCTGAGCCATTTCGGGGTTGGCTGCCATGGTCTGCAGCATGGACTGTACATAGGGCGCCTGCAGCATGTTCTGCATCATCTGGGGGTTCTGCATCATCTGCTGCATCAGGCTCTGCATCCCAGGGGAGTTGAACATCCCTGCAATGCAAACACACACACGTGTAACTTGCATGAAAAACAAGGCTGAAGTCGGCAAAGCAGTTTTTGAGCAAACACCCAGGAAAGCCATGACTGTAAGAAATGATAGATTTCCTCTATGAACATGCTTTCCCCCTGGAATATGCATACCTGAATAAGGAATTTTGTGGTTGAAATATATCATTTTGTCATTTTTCTGACTTAAGCCTTGTTTTCTCACACACACACACACACACACACACACACACACACACACACACACACACACACTCACACACACACTTACATGCACCCACTCACACACACACACTCACATGTGTACAAAAACACACTCACACACTTACATGCACCCACTCTCACACACACACACACATACACACTTACATGTACACACAGATACAAGCACACACTCTCACACATACACACACACACACACAAACACACACTCTCATTCACATGCTGCACTCAAACACCACCGGAAACCACACTGCACACATACAGTTGCAAGCCCTTCACAAGCACACAATACAATACACCTACACACTACAGACCACAAAAGCTACTCAATGCACACACTACAGCAGCATACCAAAAGCAGATTGTGCCCCAGTCTGGCCAGTGCCCGAAGCAGTGGTGGTGGGGGTGGAGCCGGTGGTGGTGGAGGTGGTGGAGCCGGTGGAGCTTGGGGGCACCCACGGGTTGGGCAGGGGGTCTGTGTTCTCTCGGCCTTGCTGCTGGCCTCCTGTGGACTCATAAGATGAAGAGATGTGTGTGAAACCAGGCGGAAAATGAATGAAGATAATTAAGTTTGAAGGCCTATAAACCTTTGTAGGCTATGCAAGGACATTGCTCCTGAAAATAACAAGCTGAATAGGGTAAGAGCAATTTGTCTCTATTTCCCCGGTCACTGGCCTTTTCCTAACTGCAAATGGAGAGGTGGACGCAGTACTCTTACACCCTACCCGCAGCGTGCAAATGGAGAGGTGGAAGCAGTACTCTTAAAACCTACCCGCAGCGTGCAAATGGAGAGGTGGACGCAGTACTCTTACACCCTACCCGCAGCGTGCAAATGGAGAGGTGGACGCAGTACTCTTACACCCTACCCGCAGCGTGCAAATGGAGAGGTGGACGCAGTACTCTTACAACCTACCCGCAGCGTGCAAATGGAGAGGTGGACGCAGTACTCTTACAACCTACCCGCAGCGTGCAAATGGAGAGGTGGACGCAGTACTCTTACACCCTACCCGCAGCGTGCAAATGGAGAGGTGGCAGCAGTACTCTTACACCCTACCCGCAGCGTGCAAATGGAGAGGTGGACGCAGTACTCTTACAACCTACCCGCAGCGTGCAAATGGAGAGGTGGACGCAGTACTCTTACACCCTACCCGCAGCGTGCAAATGGAGAGGTGGCAGCAGTACTCTTACATCCTACCCGCAGCGTGCTTGATGCCAGGCACAGTGCACAGCTGCTGAAGAAACGCTCATGCTTCCAATACGAACTCTGTCTCAACGTCACCTGGGTGCAGAGATGCTGCCGCATGTACACTGCGACATATGGATGGATAGATTTTTTCAGCCTATCAACCTTTGTAGGCTATGTAAGGCCATTGAGCAAGAAAATCACTGGAATAGATCATGTACAGGTCAAGTCATGATTTCCCTAGTTATTTGCCTCTTATGAAATCACGTAGGGAGACACAGTGGGTCTGATTTGACCTCCAACCCTCAGGGGGCCTGCACGCTGCCAGACAGACACCAACCTGTGTCTCCTGCAGAGCCGACAAGGCCAGCAAAAGGGTTTGATCCAGCCAGACTCTCTTGCGCTGCATTCATCATGGGCTCCTGGATGTCCCGGTACATGCGCTGCAGCGCATTGAAGCCGCCAGGAATGCTCTGCAACCACACAAATACTTGAAGCTTGCACACATCTCCACAGATCACATGTACATCCACCCAAGTCATCCTAAAATCACACAGAGATGCAGCAGTCTTACTTTTTAGTATGTTGTGATTCCGAAAAATGTACTGTGTTGCAACCTCTATGTCATTTCTTATTGGTGGATTAATATTTATGACAAACTTTCATTTGGGTAGAAGAAAATGCCACTGGAAAAGTTACAAATCAGCCTTGTTGTACTTGGATAAACAAACAAGCTTGGATGCAGCACATGATTTAAGATTAATTCTGAGGCTAACCCATACCTGAAGTGTTGTTCGGACAATATCTAGAGCATGTCAACAACTGGTAAGCAAAGGGAAAATGTGCATGCAAACATATGCCTCTGTAAGTGTAAGCTCATGTATTCACTTACGCATGCAAGTCCCTGTTTGCATATGTAGACACCTTTGTGCACCAATATGCCACAGAATGATTGTTGGTATTTAGTGAATGTTAACCTGTGTGTGTTAAAAAATGTTCCGGTGAGTGTGTGCATACATTGTATGTGTGTGTATGTGAGTGTGTGTATGTATGTATGTGTGTGTGTGCACACAAATGCACGTGTATTCGCACATGCACACAAACATGTACAAGCTGGCAACCTACCTCTAAGTTGCTCATGGCTCGGTCCTGGCTCCGCATCAACTCCTGGAGCATGGCTGGATTCCGTGCCAGCTCCATTGTCTGTCAACAACAACAACAACAACATTGCAAGACTCCATGCTGCCAAGAGGAATGGCATGCACTGCAGGGAGCCAGCCACCAAGAGTTGGCCATTGATTACTGGGGTGTCGGCACAGAATTGAAAGGATTGTTTCTGCTGCCCATGCCCTCAGCTGTGCTCTAAGGGCAATTTAGGTTACATCCTGGAAATGATCTTGTAAGTGGTTACAAGTCTTCTCACAATTAACTTTCAGCAGACACTATTGGCTTTCTACTTCAAAGCCTCCTTAATAAAACAGTTGATTGAAGACTAGAGTCACTTTTCACTTTAACTTCATCATGGGCCACATCAACAAGTGACTTGCGGACACTGCCAAAAGTTTTGAACAGCTCAAGGAAGTCTGCATGCAAAGCTTTGAAACTGCACTCTGACTCACCTGCCGCATCAATTCTGGGTTGTTCAACATGTGTGTAATTTCAGGATTTCTCTGCAGAAGGAAGACGAAAATCAAATAAGATCATACACAAAGAAAAGAAACAATATTGGACCTTATTAGATCCTTTGCTCACATTCATCAGCAATGTTTCAACAAAGAAGACCACACACACACACAAACACACACACACACACACACAAACACACACACAAACACACACACACACACACACACACACACACACACACACACACACACACACACACAAACACACACACACACACAGAGAATTTTTCTCAACTTTCCCTTTCAATACTAAAGAATACTTAGTAATGGGGTAATAAAGCTGATAATTTATCCAACCCCATTACTTTCCAATTTCACAACAGTCTATAGTGGAATTTAATCTGTGTCTTTTCTCAGTATGATAACGGATAAAACTGTAAAATGTAGAGGCAACTAAATTCCCATAACACCAAGTGGCACATTATCAGTCTACCTGCCTTCAACACAAATACCTACATTATTTATTGGGTAACTGCAAATCATAACGTATATTAGGCCCAGGTCTTGAAACAACCTTGGTGGCCGCCCCAAATCTACATTTCAAGCATCCCTTAGTCATTAAAGATACCACTTCATTACTCACTCTCAACCAGCTTCCCATCCTAAAGTAGCATTCTAAAAATGACAGAACAGCATCACATTCCATTCCAATTCTTGAAGAACTTCAGCAGATGACATACAGACTTCATCGTATGCCTTTTGTGTACATAGAGACATGACAAAGTATTACCTCCATGAGTTCTCGCATCTGGGGGTTGTTCATGATGAGCTGGCGCATGACGTCGGGGTTGGACATCATGGACTGCACTAGGGGGTTCTCCATCATCTGACGCATCATGTCTGGGTTGCTCATCAGCTGCAGAGCATCCAAAGTGTGATTGAAGCCAGAGCTCACGGTGCTGGTCACAAAGGCAGTCATTGCAACGACAGTGGGAGCAGTTTAGAGCAGTTTCAATAATGGATTTTCATAAATGAAAAAAATACTGCAACTGCATATATTTCCTCTCTCACACATGCATATGCTTCAAAGAGTCAAACTGACAAAGTCTCTCTCCCTCTCATGCACACACATACACATTCTCTCTCTCTCTCTCTCTCTCTCTCTCTCTCTCTCTCTCTCTCTCTCTCTTACACACACGCACATATATCACTCACCTCTCGCTGCATGCGTTGCTGCATCTCCATGAAGTTGGCGGAGCCCATGCCCATGCCACCTAGACCACCCAAGCCCCCCAGACCTCCCAAGCCGAAGGGGGTGGCCCCAATGTCGGGCTGTGTGGGGACGCTGCCTGGCGATCCACCCCCACTCCCTGTGGTTGAAGAGCTCTGCCAACAGCAAGACAGTCCCATTGTCCACCAACTCTTCCACCATCGTCATCAGGGGGTATAGTGTAAAGCAGTTTGTTCACCAGATATGGGTGATGAGTTGCAATATAAAATCTAGATCTTTACTGTTACCATCCCATGAGTGATACTAGAAGTACATACTCAAGATGACAGGCAGATTTGCAGCGTGGGATTTAATTCTGTAAAAATAGCTCTTCCAAATCCTCCAGAGGCTGTTTTACCACTGTACATCCCTGCATATGTTTGTGACATATCCTAGGGCCAACCTTTTGTCAAGAAAAAAAACCCTGTGTATGTGTCCATGTGTGAGTGTGCTTGAGAGAGAGAGAGAGAGAGAGAGAGAGAGAGAGAGAGAGAGAGAGAGAGAGACAGACAGACAGACAGAGAGAGAGAGAGACAGAGTGAGAGACAGAGAGAGAGTGAGAGACAGACAGAGAGAGAGAGAGACAGACAGACAGACAGACAGACAGACAGACAGACAGACAGACAGACAGACAGACACATACAGAATGGTAAGGTGGTGGTGTGTATCTGTGATGTAGCAGTGTAGTGTTATCAGTATCACAAATTGTACAGTTATGTGGTGTAATAGCAATATGGTCGGTGCAACAGTGATGCTATGCTAGCACAGTAGTGAGTTGAAGGGGCACTATGATGATGAGGCAGTATGGTGGTACAACAGATTTGGTATGGAGGTGTGGTGGTATGGTGGCTCGTGGTATGGCAGTATGGTGGTATGGTGGTTTGGCAGTATGGTAGTATGGTAGTGTGGTGTATGGTGGTTTGGCAGTGTGTGGGTATGATGGTGTGGTGACATTATGGTCACTAGTGGTATGGCAGTGTGGTGGCTAGTAGTATGGCAGTGTGGTGGCTAGTAGTATGGCAGTGTAGTAGGAAGGTGGCATGGTGATGTGGTAGTATGATGTGGTGGTAGTACTGCAGAGTGGAAGTTGGGAAATGAAGTGGTATGGAGCTGGTGGTATGGTGCTGGTGGCATGGTGGTGGTGGTATGGTGCTGGTGGCATGGTGGTGGTGGCATGGTGGTGGTGGCATGGTTGAGTGGTAGAACAATGAAAACAAGATGTCCCATACCTGGGTACTGGTGGTGGAGTGCTGGGCTGCCTGCTCCTGAGCCTGAAAAT
>JAWQFJ010000301.1:30000-37646 GCA_034096865.1 Theodoxus fluviatilis | reverse complement strand
TCTGAAAGTTTGTGCCAAAAGGACAGCGTTTTCACTGTTAGAAAATTCAGCCCCCACAAGACTCTTCGCTTGAGAAGCTTCATCGTTTGTGTTCTTGCGGAACGTCCTAGAAGTTTTGCTCCTCGGAGCAAGTGTGTGAAACCCGCAAATTTATGGCCTTTTCTCTTGTCTCAAGGGATAGCCTGGAGAGAGAGAGTGAGTGAATGTCCACTCCTTAGTGGATATCAGTTTCTGATTGCACTTGGCTACCAGAACTTGTGATACGTTTGGTTCAACTTTTTATTGCGGGGCAGTATGAAAGCCCACCGCCCTTCAGTCACAAATTGTAGGCTGACATGATTGTTCTAAGTTTGATCCTGTTGCATTGAATTTGATCCTGCCATGATTAGTTCTCATTAAAAATCATCTTTAATAAAGATTGTGTTATGTCATGTGAGTGTGGGACATAAGGGAGAGATTGAGTTAATTATTACCCCTTCCACAACTAGTGAAACCCCTAGACCCAAAAGCCAGCACGAATCATTAACGTGAATTGTGTGTGGAGGGAGGTAATACAGTCATGCATGCATTTCTGTATCTTTCCACAAAAGCAAAACTATACTATTGTGTGCAATGAACATGGCGTTTTCTCCTGATTATATATTCAGCTTCACCTTCACCTATCCCATAGCCCAGTGGTGGGGAATAGTTGGAGCACCGCAGATGCTCCAATCAGCTCTCTCCACCCTTCTCTGTCCTCCGCTGCCCTCTGTGCATTGCAGATGCTCCAATCAGCTCTCTCCACCTTCTCTGTCCTCCGCTGCCCTCTGTGCATTGCAGATGCTCCAATCAGCTCTCTCCACCGCTGTCCTCCACTGCCCTCTGTGCATTGCAGATGCTCCAATCAGCTCTCTCCACCCTTCTCTGTCCTCCACTGCCCTCTGTGCATTGCAGATGCTCCAATCAGCTCTCTCCACCCTTCTCTGCCCTCCACTGCCCTCTGTGCATTGCAGATGCTCCAATCAGCTCTCTCCACCCTTCTCTGTCCTCCACTGCCCTCGGTGCATTGCAGATGCTCCAATCAGCTCTCTCCACCCTTCTCTGTCCTCCACTGCCCTCTGTGCATTGCAGATGCTCCAATCAGCTCTCTCCACCCTTCTCTGCCCTCCACTGCCCTCTGTGCATTGCAGATGGCCAGGCCAGGCCACTTCCTGATGATCCCTACCTCTGTCTTCCTCTTTTCCTACCTCCTGGTAAGGTGCCCCGCACCTCTGTCTTTGTAAGGGTTGGTGTTGCATGACGTGCCCGTAACATCTTAGTTTGCATTTCTTCAAGATTGCAAAGTGAGTACAGGTGGACTGAGTGCTCTGCGGAATATAAGAACTGAAGCCTTTGGTGGTTGAACATTCTTACATATTCACCAGGTTTACTCTTGCGAGGTCACCAACAGAAATAAATCATAGTGTGCATGGTTTTTGACAGATAAGTCAGTGAAGTATTGATTTGAGAGCCTGATATACACTATATACCAATACAGGCTGCCCAAACACATTCATGACATAAACTAAGACATTCATTTTGTGAGAAGCACATCAAAAAGCATTAATGAACATGCACGTCTCGCTCTCTGCCAAAATTCTTCAACATGAGGTAACAAATCATGCAACATGTCAAACATTTCTCTGTCATTCTTGTAACACGTGTTATTTGCCTGATATATCCTGGAATGCTGTAGTAATAAACTTATTGCAAATCTTGAGGAGTCTTGACATGCATTTATCACAAAGTCAAAAATCATCATTCATCTGTTTATTTGAGAGTGAAACAGATTATGTCTACATGATGCAAACATGATTTTTTTTTTAATCAGTGCTGCAATCAAATAATGACATTATCATCCATCAATTATGAAAATATTTCATGTTTTGCAAAGACAAGCAGTCTGAGCAGACAACTTCTTCGAACAGACAAGTGCGTGAAATTTTTCTTGTGACAAGTGCATTATATCAGCCAAGAAAATTCATATACACACATGCATGCCTGTATCTTGTCTGTCTTCTCACATTGCTGGATTTTCATCCATCCTATACACTGTGTAGGGACTGCATGCATGTATCTTGTCTGTCTTCTTACATTGCTGGATTTTCATCCATCCTATACACTGTGTAGGGACTGCATGCCTGTATCTTGTCTGTCTTCTCACATTGCTGGATTTTCATCCATCCTATACACTGAGTAGGGACTGCATGCACATATCTTGTCTGTCTTCTCACATTGCTGGATTTTCATCCATCCTATACACTGTGTAGGGACTGCATGCCTGTATCTTGTCTGTCTTCTCACATTGCTGGATTTTCATCCATCCTATACACTGAGTAGGGACTGCATGCATGTATCTTGTCTGTCTTCTCACATTGCTGGATTTTCATCCATCCTATACACTGTGTAGGGACTGCCTGCATGTATCTTGTCTGTCTTCTCACATTGCTGGATTTTCATCCATCCTATACACTGTGTAGGGACTGCATGCATGTATCTTGTCTGTCTTCTCACATTGCTGGATTTTCATCCATCCTATACACTGTGTAGAGACTGCATGTATGTATCTTGTCTGTCTTCTCACATTGCTGGATTTTCATCCATCCTATACACTGTGTAGGGACTGCATGCCTGTATCTTGTCTGTCTTCTCACATTGCTGGATTTTCATCCATCCTATACACTGTGTAGGGCCTAGAAATCACATGATCATGTCCGATGGATTTTAAAGATTCAAGTACTGGACAATCAATCATTTGTGGACAATGAAATCCCATTCATGCTCCCTCCATTTAATTATTGTTGTTATTGGTCTCTCTGTAAAGACAAAAGCATTAAATCAACATATCAATAACCACACAGAAAAATCTGGCACTGGGTTATGTCAATATTTCTTACAAAATGTGGAGTTTCCTCGAAAGTGTACTTCACATTGAGTAAATGAAGTATTGAATTTTATTTTCTAGTGTCTATCTACAAGCAATGGAATTGTGAAACACTCTGGATCACATTTTGCAGATTTCAAGGCTTAAACTTTGTGATCATAACCTGAAATCACAAGTTTGTTACTAGATGTAGATTTACTCAAACGGATACTCCTCATGGGGCATGCACTGAATTAATATTTCAAGATTTACAATAGTCTTACTACACATTACAAAGACTGAGGATGAAGGACTCCTACATTTTGCTGTGCCGTGAAAAATCACAAATGAAAACCAAGAATCAACAAGAAGGGCAAAGCCCATACAACTCACATGTTTGACCTTGACCTTTACATGTCCTTGACCTTCAGGTGACCTTCAAGGTCAACCAACTAAACCTAGCAATGACATCATACACTAAGAACTACTTTACACATTTTCCCTACAAAATACGTGACCTTGACCCAAGGTCAAGGTCATCCAAGGTCATGCAACACAAAGCTGTTAATTCAAGACATAGGAAGCACAATGGTGCTTATTGGCACTTTCTACCATGAGATATGGTCACTTTTAGTGGTTCACTACCCCATTTTGGTCACATTTCATAAGGGTCAAAGTGACCTTGACCTTGATGATATGTGACCAAATGTGTCTCATGATAAAAGTATAACATGTTCCCCACATAATTATTAAGTTTGAAACAGTTATTTTCCATAGTTGAGGGTCAAGGTCACTTCAAAATATGTATACAATCCAACTTTAAAGAGCTCTTGTGACCTTGACCTTAAAGCAAGGTCAACCAAACTGGTATCAAAAGATAGGGATTACTTTGTCCTATATACCATACATAGGTCAGGTATCCAATCTCAAAAACGTCAGAGAAAATTGTGAAAATGTGAAAAATTGCTGATTTTAACATTTACGGCCCCTGCGACCTTGACCTTGAAGCAAGGTCAAGTCACTGTGTATGTTTTTGTACGCCTTGTCATCCTACACCATCATGCCAAATTGGGTGTTGATAGACTTAATAGTCTCCGAGAAAAATCCAATGTTAAAGTTTTTTATGGACGGCAGGACGCCCGGATGACCAGACGCCCGGACACCCAGGCTGACGACACGGGTGACCTAGTATGAAAGTATAACATGTGTACTACAATGTTATGAAGTTTGGAAGAGTTATCTTTCATAGTTTGGGGTCAAGGTCACTTCTAAATATGTATACAATCCAACTTTAAAAAGCTTCTATGACCTTGACCTTGAAGCAAGGTCAAGTCACTGTGTATGTTTTTGTACGCCTTGTCATCCTACACCATCATGCCAAATTGGGTGTTGATAGACTTAATAGTATCCGAGAAAAATCCAACGTAAACGTTTTTTACGGACGACAGGACACCCGGCCGCCCGGCCACCCAGACGGCCGCTCGGACGCCCAGACGGCCGACACTGGTGACCTAGTATTAAAGTATAACATGTGTACTACAATGTTATGAAGTTTGGAAGAGTTATCTTCCATAGTTCAGGGTCAAGGTCACTTTCAAATATGTATACAATTCAACTTTAAAGACCTCCTGTGACCTTGAGCTTGAAGCAAGGTCAATCAAACTGGTATCAAAAGATAGGGATTACTTTGCCCTATATACCATATATAGGTCAGGTATCCAATCTCAAAAACTTCAGAGAAAATTGGGAAAATGTTAAAAATGGCTGTTTTTTAGACAACATTTATGGCCCCTGCGACCTTGACCTTGAAGCAAGGTCAAGTCACTATGTATGTTTTTGTATGCCTTGTCATCTTACACCATCATGCCAAATTGGGTGTTGATAGACTTAATAGTCTCCGAAAAATATCCAATGTTAAAGTTTTTTACAGACGCCCGGACGGACGAAAAGGGTGAGTACATAGACTCACTTTTGCTTCGCATGTGAGTCAAAAATGATATTTAGACTTTAATTCAATATGTACAGAATTAAAGACGTGCACATTTCTTAATCTGCAGAAAAAAGGATGGCAAACTCTAACTGATTTTGCTTCTTTCCTCGGACTACCAGATATTCCTGTGCGAGTTCATGAATTTTCGAATGATGGAATGTTCTGACTAATAGTCCAAGTCATGTTGTAAATGTTTTTCTGTCTGTGGCTTGAGACGGCCACTCCTCATGACAACAGTTCTGGCCACTCCCTCAGCAGAACAGAGTGTCAAGAGTTGCTGGGTGGCGGCGGCTTGTAGACAACTCTCGAACCTGTAATGTGGAAGGAACTTCCTACCCCTGGGCTACTTAGGAAAAGACGTCCACGAAACAGAACACACAAGTATAGATAAATGAATACAAAAGGGATTAATCCACAGAGAGTCAAACGAAATATTTACAAATACAAAACTGCCAATTCACAATCTAATCTCCTCTGCCAAAGCACAAATCAACCCTTCTCCTCCAAAGTACAAATCATCAACATTCAATCTAATCTCCTCTGACAAAGCACAAATCATCACCATTCCACCATCACTGCACAAACCATCAACCCTTCACCGTCACAGCACAAATCATCAATAATACTCCTCCAAAGCACAAATCATCAACATTCAACCATCAATGCCTAGACCAGAAAATTCCAAGCCAAGATTTGAAACAAACAAATGAAAATAAATAGTCATTTCTCCCTCGTTTACAACACAACAAACGAGGCGTACGAGGTGAAAAATGAACTATACAGAAGAGAACAAAAGACCATAAAAACTCACCCTACGATCCGGAGCGGCTAGTTGTTGTGCCAATGATACTATCCCTCTTAAATAGGGCGAACCCTAAGCCGGCACGAGACAATGAATAAACTCACTTTTAACATGAAGAAACATAATTCATTAACTGCATCGGTGATATATAAACCAAAAAAGCATGCAAACTATCAAAAATGCCCTGCGATAAGCCAGAACAGCCGTGCAACACATGCACAAGGCATCCAGTTACTTAATTAACAATCCAAAATGAAATTAACCATTCAAAAAATGAAAACGCCAACCAGGCAACGTGCAAAACAAGAAAAGGCATTACGCTGAACCGTTAAGAAAGCCGAACAATTTAAAGCATCTATAGCTGCACTCCATCTGGTTACAATAAACTTAAATTAAAACAAGAAGGGCAAAGCCCATACGACTCACATGCTTGACCTTGATCTTTATATGACCTTGACCTTCAGGTGACCTTCAAGGTCAAGGTCTTTACACTTTTTTCCTACCAAAATACATGAGACCTTGACCCAAGATCAAGGTCCTCCAAGGTCATGCAACACAAAGCTGTTAATTCAAGACACAATGGTGCTTATTGGCACTTTCTACCATGAGATATAGTCACTTTTAGTGGTTTACTACCCCATTTTGGTCACATTTCATAAGGGTCAAAGTGACCTTAACCTTGATGATATGTGACCAAATGTGTCTCATGATGAAGGTATAACATGTGCCCCACATAATTATTAAGTTTGTTATCTTCCATAGTTCAGGGTCAAGGTCACTTCAAAATATGTATACAATCCAACTTTGAAGAGCTCCTGTGACCTTGACCTTGAAGCAAGGTCAACCAAACTGGTATCAAAAGATAGAGCTTACTTTGCCCTATATACCATATATAGGTCAGGTATCCAATCTCTAAAACTTCAGAGAAAATTGTGAAAATGTGAAAAATGACTGTTTTTTAGACAACATTTATGGCCCCTTGAAGCAAGGACAAGTCACTATGTATGTTTTTTGAGGCCTTGTCATCATACACCATCATGCCACATTTGGTATTGATAGACTTAATAGTCTCTGAGAAAAATCCAACGTTAAAGTTTTCGGAAGCCCGGACGCCCGGACGGATGAAACGGGTGAGTACATAGACTCACTTTTGCTTCGCATATGAGTCAAAAAACCATTTCTACATAGAGTCGTGACACAGAGGCCAGGCCATTTACTGGAACAGAGCCTGGGGAAGGTCAGCAGGCCAGGGAAAGCTGGTCTGGGTGCCAGGGGAAAGCACGCTGACACTGGCGATGGCACTGGAGCGAGAGATCATCTCCTCCATGGGCAAATCTTGGTGGCAAGCCAGGTAGTAGGCAAGGGAGCCCAGGAACGCATCTCCAGCACCCTGGAAACACAAGAGCAACTCTCTATCTGTTGCAGCAATGATTCAAATGTTGCCGCCGCTCATGCTGGAAGACGTCATTTGGTAAATTCTGTGATTACAGATCTCTAAGGTCTTACTCCAGATGTTGGACAAAAGTGCTCCTGTTTCAACAAACAACAGAAACACCCATCAATCACAACAGTTTAAGGACATTGACATTTGATCCTGAATCCTCTCAAACCAAGTATGTAATCTCGAAATGTTTTATCACCTAACATCAATCAATGTTCATCCAGCACCATTGTAATTTTGAAGCCTGCTCAGCCTAAATCTGGAGTTTTGGACCAAGCTGTGAAAAAGTCTGGTCATTTGTCAGTTAAGACTCAAGACCAGTAATACATATGGAGGGAGAGATTTTATCAAGTGCACAACATCAATGTTGTTGCTTACATGGGAAACTGATTTTTCTCTCTCCCCTTTTTGCAAACCACATTCAGTCAGAGAGTACATGTGCTGCCTTGAGCTGTCAGTCCCTGCCTTTCTGGTAAGCAGATGCTTCTCTGCCAGAAATCAGCAGAGTGTGGCTTTAAAAACACGCCAAGTG
>JAWQFJ010000301.1:22500-25000 GCA_034096865.1 Theodoxus fluviatilis | reverse complement strand
CATAACTCCACATGGTCACTAAATTTAGAACATGAGTTTGAATAGAAGAACTGCAGAGATAGCACAAAACTCCACATGGTCACTAAATTTAGAACATGAGTTTGAATAAAAGAACTGCAGAGATAGCTCCACATGGTCATTAAATATAGAGCAGGGGTTTAAATAGAAGAACTGTAGAGATAGCACATAACTCCATGTGGCAGCAAGAGGTGGTATGGGAAAAGCAGCCACGATGCAGTTCTGCATTACTGGATATTTGTTACTAAAATGCTTTCAGCCAAGTTCTACAAGTAACTTTAGAAATTACACACAACTCATCTATGGCGAAACAAAAAATAGAAAGCATAATTTCTTCCAAGACTCTCACATATAACTTCTAGTCTGGACATCCATAGTTTCAATTTGATAGTATCATATTAATATTCAAAAGGATAAAAATGTAAAAGGTAAAAGTCCGCACTTACTCTATATCCCACCTTGTTTCATTGCAAGTTTGCTGATTCACAGCATCAGTTATGCAGCTCATTTCACACAGTCACATAAAATCATTTGAACCCACTTGGTGACGGAGTTTGAAAACAAACCTGGGTGGAAGAAATTCATCTACAGGATATTCTAGACTGCCCCGTGGGAGCAACAGGATGACTTTCACCATGTCACTATGGTTACCTTACCACCACATGCTATGATGCTCCTCCCCTGGCCATGGGAATGGCTGTTTTCAATGAAAACATCATCATCAGTGACATGGAAGGTGACACAGCAGCTGAAACTTGGATGCCGTGTACAGAGCCTGTGGCAAGCAGGACATACTCGGGCTGGGTCCAAATAAGCAACTGTTCTCTTGACTCTCCCAGAGAGCTACATGTCTATTTCTGTCAAGGGCTAAATGCAAGATAGGCATCGTCTGTGTAATATAGTAATGCTTATTCAATAAGGTGGATTAACATCAAGCCTGATGGTGTCCCTCTCCTGTAACTGCTTCCAAGCAGTAGAGAGACATGCACAGGGTTGTCCTCTTTGACCTATACAGTACATGTATAGCACACAACAAGAGGAAGAAACAGTACAGCATACTGCCTCATGAAACCACAAGGAGTACCATGGCTGTGTCTGGCACTGAGTACAGAGACATACCTTTCTCAGTCACAAAAATCTGTGCAACACCAGTGGACACACCATCAGCCATACCAACATGGTCTGCAACACAGAAGATACAGTTTTTCAAAAATAACCAGAACCAGGTAATACAGTATTAATCCAAATTGAAATATCCAAACATTATGCTAAAAATCATATTTATCAAGAATATGGTGAACAGTGTGTGGTCACACCTCCAAAGTGAGGCATTTCCATGTGCCAAACACACTCTATTGCAGCCCTGTGCATGCGTACACAGTGCCCAGCACCCCAATGGCAAACACAAGGATCTGTGTACTTCAACTGAAGCCATGCACTCAATGCATGCACTGGGTCTACAGATGTTGTGTGTATGTTAGATGTAAGAAACATCTTTTCATAGGCACCATGTATGGATATCTTTCCACTGAAAAAGTGTTAGGTGGAATTTTCCTGTTTTCCCATCATACTGACCAGTAGACAACCAGTGATATTATGACCTTGACCTCGAAAAAAGAATTAGCATAATTCTATACCCACACGTGCCTGCCTGCCTCGTCCAATCTGATTGGTCGAGACACAGAGCTAGGGACCCCGTGAGCAAAGGGAGGTAACTCCCAGTGCGCCGCGTCACCACACGCTCGTGTATAAATACAGCAGGGCAAGGCACGACAGACCTCTTTGACACTTTCGCTTGCACTCGGAGTACTTGTGCTAGGGATTACCTCGGGTCATTTTGTGTGACTTAAGGAATTAGCTGTTCCTTCGCTGGACTGCAGCTTGAGGGAAGTACTGCGGCGTGCCGCTGTTGGCGTCCGTTGACGTTTTTGTGTTAAGTTGAATTTTTGTTCGCCTGGTAAATTTGAGTGCGCGCACGCTGTTCTGTTGAGTTAGCATGTCGTTGTTTTGTTATCAGGCTAGCGTCGGCTGGCTAGTGGGTTGCTGCTTTGCTTGCCGTCGCATTCGTTTTGCGTGGTGGTGTGTGTTCGCTTTTTGGCTGCGGGGTTTCTCACAGGACTCCGTGTGTCCGTAATGGCGGAACTTCCCCACGCTGGTCGTGTTCGATTATGGCGTCGGCACGACTGGGACAGCGAAGACGGGGGATGAGGGTGGTACGCGGTTACTTCGACCGCGTGCTGCTATTTGTCCTGCTTCGTCGTCCAGGCGTGGGTCTGTTTCGTGTGCGGCCGCGTCTTTGCCTGTAGCGGCAGGGTTAGAGGCGGGAGCTTTTGTCTCGCCTGTTCCTGTGGCTGTTTCCACTACGCGCGCTAGTGTGACGGTCGCCTCGGTGGAAACTGGGGCGACGGTTGCTCTCTCTACTGGCGGGAGTGAGCTATCGGGCTTTTTCGGCTCGCGGTCTCCCTTCCCTGGCAAGGGCTCC
>JAWQFJ010000301.1:0-17500 GCA_034096865.1 Theodoxus fluviatilis | reverse complement strand
GGATGTATATGTATTGAAACCTTTCTTGTCACAGCAATATTGTGACCATCAACTTAGGATGTATATGTATTGAAACCTTTCTTGTCACAGCAATATTGTGACCATCAACTTAGGATGTATATGTATTGAAACCTTTCTTGTCACAGCAATATTGTGACCATCAACTTAGGATGTATATGTATTGAAACCTTTCTTGTCACAGCAATATTGTGACCATCAACTTAGGATGTATATGTATTGAAACCTTTCTTGTCACAGCAATATTGTGACCGTCAAGTAGGATGTTCACGTTTTCCCGTATTTGGTCAGTCAAGCATTGATCAAAACATTTTTTTCTTAATACATCATGTTCTTAGCAATAAAGTAGAAAGTGCTCCTCATCTTAACAAAACTACAAAATGGACACTTTTGATCTACTCTTTTGGCATATTCATAATGTTGGTTGATTCCTAATTTATTCATCCAAATCTGATTCAGGTGAGGCTTTCTCAGATATTTTTGAGAGAGAGAGAGAGAGAGAGAGAGAGAGAGAGAGAGAGAGAGAGAGAGAGAGAGAGAGAGAGAGAGGATAGACATGCACACCACTTTCTGACTGATAAAAACAACATCAGCTGCGTTCCACACGACAGAGGCACGATAGTACACCTAGTACAAATGCAGACCTGTTTTCCTTGTTGTATGGAATCTTAAAAGTTGTTCACATCATATCAGGCAAGTCAGTTTGGCTTGTGTCAAGTTTCTTGTCTTCTACATACTCATTTGTGTACAGACATTGACACTAGCACAGCACATTTGTATACAGACATTGACACTAGCACAGCACATTTGTGTACAGACATTGACACTAGCACAGCACATTTGTGGATTCATGTATTTGATAGATACACGTGAAAACTCAAAATCAAATCAGAGCCAACTAAATGTACACAGTATAGGTGGATTCTGGAATAAAATTTCCCCATCTCTTCCATTCCTTACTTACTAAAAATTAAATGAATTTCTATGGCATGGGAGAATTACTTTTCTTTATGAATAGTAGGATATGTGCTGAAGAGAAGCCCAATTAAGAACTTGCACATCTGTGAAAAGACCAGATTAACCCCACAAACTCTCACTTTCCACAAAAGCACCTCTGCCACACAATTAAATATCCAGTAAACCTACTTGAGGAGAAAACTGAAGTTTTACTACAGGGACTAGGAAACATTTCTCAGCTAAAGTGAATCTATTCCACTATAATTACACGGTGAAGTGAAGAGACAGCCAGGCCTGGGTGTCAGTTCACCATTTGCAAGACTGGGTGCCCACTCTAGGACACTGGCTTGGATGAACCCTGACACAGCCAGGCCTGGGTGTCAGTTCACCATTTGCAAGACTGGGTGCCCACTCTAGGACACTGGCTTGGATGAACCCTGACACAGCCAGGCTTGGGTGTCAGTTCATCATTTGCAAGACTGGGTGCCCACTCTAGGACTCTGGCTTGGATGAACCCTGACACAGCCAGGCCTGGGTTCACCATTTGCAAGACTGGGTGCTCACTCTAGGACTCTGGCTTGGATGAACCCTGACACAGCCAGGCCTGGGTTCACCATTTGCAAGACTGGGTGCTCACTCTAGGACACTGGCTTGGATGAACCCTGACACAGCCAGGCCTGGGTGTCAGTTCACCATTTGCAAGACTGGGTGCTCACTCTAGGACACTGGCTTGGATGAACCCTGACACAGCCAGGCCTGGGTGTCAGTTCACCATTTGCAAGACTGGGTGCTCACTCTAGGACACTGGCTTGGATGAACCCTGACACAGCCAGGCCTGGGTGTCAGTTCACCATTTGCAAGACTGGGTGCCCACTCTAGGACACTGGCTTGGATGAACCCTGACACAGCCAGGCCTGGGTTCACCATTTGCAAGACTGGGTGCCCACTCTAGGACTCTGGCTTGGATGAACCCTGACACAGCCAGGCCTGGGTGTCAGTTCACCATTTGCAAGACTGGGTGCCCACTCTAGGACTCTGGCTTGGATGAACCCTGACACAGCCAGGCCTGGGTGTCAGTTCATCATTTGCAAGACTGGGTGCTCACTCTAGGACACTGGCTTGGATGAACCCTGACACAGCCAGGCCTGGGTGTCAGTTCACCATTTGCAAGACTGGGTGCTCACTCTAGGACACTGGCTTGGATGAACCCTGACACAGCCAGGCCTGGGTGTCAGTTCATCATTTGCAAGACTGGGTGCCCACTCTAGGACTCTGGCTTGGATGAACCCTGACACAGCCAGGCCTGGGTGTCAGTTCACCATTTGCAAGACTGGGTGCCCACTCTAGGACACTGGCTTGGATGAACCCTGACACAGCCAGGCCTGGGTGTCAGTTCACCATTTGCAAGACTGGGTGCCCACTCTAGGACACTGGCTTGGATGAACCCTGACACACATCAAGGAGCAGTACCAACCAGGCACTAGCCAATTCCACGCATAGTCCTACAAGAGTATTCTCCCTTGGAGTGTCATTGAAAAAACTGAACTCTGACCCATCACTGAAGCCAAATTTCAGGATGCAGTCATTCTGTTAAGGAAACAGCACCATTAGAGCCACATGCTTGCTTTAACATATCCCCTTCAGTGCTCCAAATTGACAACTACCATTAGCATTCAATAATGTCTTGGTGTAAAAACAACATGGAGTTGTCTGAACATTTACTCTATCAGCTCTAAGTTATGCAAATCATAAATCATCTTTATCTAAATTTAGAATAAGATTTTAAAAATCCTGGGGCAAAACAGTAGCACGTTCATTCTGATATATGTTTGATATGAAATTGGTTGCATTTTTTCCTTCACCCTATAGCAACCATTGCTAGTGGCTTCATACTGTGTGGCTGTGACTGGGGGTGTAAACTTCCATTTCAATTTCCCAAGAACTGAGGTACATTCAAACAAAACTATGTAACTGTTATATCATTGTCGGTTCTGATTGCACTTGTTACTAAAACTAGACAAAAATAATGACTTGGGAATATCCTTAAAAGATGAAAAAAATACACAAGTATATATATGTAAGTTTTAATTCACTTGCTCCAATGAGTCCAACGAGGAAAAAAACAAAACACGACCGGAGTCTGACCAATTGTATTCTCTCAAGAGAAATAATAGAGGCCCTAAAGAGGGCCGTTTGTGGAAGGGCTGACGGCACTTGTAGGTGGAGCGAGTGGCTTGGCACTGTGGCGATGGTGTCAAGCCCGGCGTCGTAGAGCGCACAGAGTCCACTGTTAATCTTTGGCAATGGAGTCGAACCCAGTGTTAAACGGTGCAGAGAATCGGCAAGCTTTCGGAGGGAAACTCCTTCTTCAGGCCAAGTGGTGGTAAGGGACTGGCAAGGGTGGGATTTCAAACACGGTACTTGAGGAGTTGCTCACCTCAAGTCATGGCGAAGGCCCGAGTGAAGTGCTGTCGCACGGGAAAAGCAGGGGCGGAGCAGCGTTCACGGCAGCAGATGGCCAGCCCCAACAGGAGAGAGCACGAGGAGTTAGTGCCTCAGGGTGAACTCATCGGTAGTGAGTCATGAGGCCTGTGTCCCTGTTGAGTCCAGTGGAATGCGTACCGAACTTGTCGATGAGTTTTTGATCCACCACTCGGCGTTGTGAAGGTCGTGCAGCCCACTCCTCAGAACGCTCACGAGCATGTCCGAGGGCGAGTGGTGGGGAAGGTTGAAGTGATTGCTGACAGGAAGGGGCGACGAGTTCCTGATAGTGGCGCAGTGTCCATTCATCCATTGTCGAAGTCTTTGACCGGTCTCCCCAATGTACCATGCGTCAGGGCATCCTCTGCGATGATGAGTGATTATGATGTTGGAGTTGGGATGGTAATAATAATGATATTGATGACAATATGATACTATGATATGGTTATGATGTGATGATAACAAGGTTGAGGAGGATGTTGTAACTATGATTTCGTGAAGACATTGTCAGAAAATGATGTTGATATTGATGTATTGTGTAGTAATTATCATGTATGACAATTCAAATTTTAAAAAATTATTTAAAAAAGGCATCCTCTGCGGCATCTAATGAGGTACACTAGACCCATGGAGTGGCAGGTAAGTTTGCCCGACGTGGTGGACGGTCTGACCTCTTGTGATGGTCGTCTCTGTGCAGATGATGGCAAAGGTAGAACACCGCGCTATGTTGCAGGGTTGCATGCTGCCTCCCTCTGTGGAGTGGTGGTTGAGGAACCTGCTGCGGACTAATAGGTTCTTCAGGTTTGGTGGTTGACGGAAGGCTAGGACAGGTGGAGCTGGAAATGCAAGGGAGAGGCGCTTTTCTTCATCGAGGAGGTGTTGGAGATTTTTCAGTCCCCTGCAGAGCTTTTCAGCCCTGGAGAAGAATTTCCCGACAAAGGTGACTCTATTGGCTCCAGAGTGCCTGTCTCAATGGACGAGCAGCTCCTCCCGTCACTTGGTAGTCGCTCTGTGGAACTGCATATCGATACTCTCGCTGTGGTATCCACTGCGGATGAGGGATGCCTTCAGCTCCAGGAGGTGTTTGTCACGATCCCCTGCGTTGGAGCAGATACTGTGGATCCGAAGCACCTGTCCATAGGGGATGGCTTGCTTGACATGCCTCATGTGGAAACTGGAGTGGTGGAGCATCTGCATGCTGTCCGTGGGTTTGCGGTATAGAGAAATGATGAGCTTTCCATCCACCACGGCAACGTGTGTATCCAGAAAGGTGACCGACTTCCTGGAGAAGGTCATAGTCAGTCGGATGGTGGGGGAGAAGTTGATCTCTCGGTGTAGTTCTTGAAGGGTCGTCGCCACAGTGCCAAGCTGCTCCACCTACAAGTGTCATCAGCCCTTCCACAAACGGCCCTCTTCAGGGCCTCTATTTCTCTCGAGAGAATACAATTGGTCAGACTCCGGTCATGTTTTTTATTTTTATTTTCCTTGCAGCAATCTAATAGTCTGACATTGGCTCTCCTCTTTGTTTTCCAATGAGTCCAAGTTGATAGGAGGAGCAAATGATAAGTGTTCTCACATATTAAATAATGCTTCCTTTTAAGTTTACTAGTCAAACCATTGTTTAACATGACATTTTTCTATGAGAATGTTTATAAACACAGAGACAGACAAACAGCACAGTGACAGACATGGATTCACTGTGTTTACACATTTGAGACAAAACTCATTATGAACAGCCTTAGTTGCCCCCAGCTGGGATACAGGGACGCCTGTAAGAGTGACATTAAGATGCTAGACAGCACCACAGAGTCCTGGGAGGGTCTTGCAGTTGAGTGCACGAGAGGGAAAAGTGCTGTGAATTGCATCTTGAGACAGGAGAAGAGAAAGGGATGAATGCAGCTGCAGGCAGGCGAGCACGCAGACAGGACCACAGCAACTCCAGCTGACCAGACACCACACACAGATGCGACCTTTGTGACAGATTGTCGCTCCCACGCCGATCTCCTCAGCCACAAGTGAGGCTGCTCCAGCAGGGCAGAAAGGCAGGACAACTAGGATGCATCACCCATAGTCAGCCATGACTGAAGGGGCCTCACTACTTCATCAACTACAACTACTACTTGCTAGGGCTAAACAGAGTGGACATTGGTCAGATGTCAAGGGCAAAAACAGCCAAGCAGAGTGGGTGAGAGTGGCTGAGAGAATGAGAGAGGGGGTGAGAGTGGGAGAGAGAATGAGAGAGGGGGTGAGAGTGGGAGAGAGAATGAGAGAGGGGGTGAGAGTGGGAGAGAGAATGAGAGAGGGGGTGAAAGTGGGAGAGAGAATGAGAGAGGGGTGAGAGTGGGAGAGAGAATGAGAGAGGGGGTGAGAGTGGGAGAGAGAATGAGAGAGGGGGTGAGAGTGGGAGAGAGAATGAGAGAGGGGTGAGAGTGGGAGAGAGAATGAGAGGGGGTGAGAGTGGGAGAGAGAATGAGAGAGGGGGTGAGAGTGGGAGAGAGAATGAGAGAGGGGGTGAGAGTGGGAGAGAGAATGAGGGAGTGACTGAGAGAATGAAAGAGTGGGAGAGAGAATGAGAGAGTGACTGAGAGAATGAGAGAGGGGGTGAGAGTGGGAGAGAGAATGAGAGTGGGGGTGAGAGTGGGAGAGAGAATGAGAGAGTGGGTGAAAGAGAATGAGAGAGTGACATAGAGAATGAAAGAGTGGGTGAGAGAATGAAAGAGTGGAGAGTGGGTGAGAGAATGAGAGAGTGAGTGAGAGTGGGTGAGAGAGTGAGTGAGAGTGGGTGAGAGTGGGTGAGAGAATGAGTGAGTGGGTGAGAGTGGGTGAAAGAATGAGAGAGTGGATGAGAGCGGGTGAGAGTGGGCAAGAGTAGGTGAGAATGGGCGAGAGTGGTTGAGAGAATGAAAGAGTGGCTGAGAGAATGAGAGAGAGTGGGTGAGAGTGAGCAAGAGTAGGTGAGAGTGGGTGAGAGTAGGTGAGAGTGGGAGAGAGAATGAGAGTGTGGCTGAGAAAATGTAAGCGTGGCTGAGAGAATGAAAGAGTGCCTGAGAGAATGAGAGAGTGGGTGAAAGTGGGAGTGGGCGAGAGTAGGTGAGAGTGGCTTCGAGTGGCTGAGAGAATGAGAGAGTGGCTGAGAAAATAAGAGAGTGGGTGAAAGAATGAGAGAGGGACTGAGAGAATGAGAGAGTGGGTGAGAGTGGGAGAGAGAATGAAAGAGTGGCAGAGAGAATGAGAGTTTGGCTGAGAGAATGATAGAGTGGCAGAGAGAATGAGAGAGTGGGTGAGAGTGGGTGAGAGAATGAGAGAGTGGCTGAAAGAATGAAAGAGTGGGTGAGAGAAATTATAAGAGAGTGGGTGAGAGAATAAGAGAGTGAGTGAGAGTGGGTGAGAGCATGTGAGAGCGAAATGAGAAAGTGGCTGAGAGAATGAAAGAGTGGCAGAGAGAGTGGGCGAGAGTGGGTGAGAGTGGGTGAGAGCGGAATGAGAAAGTGGCTGAGAGAATGAAAGAGTGGTTGAGAGAATGAAAGAGTAGCTGAGAGAATGAGAGAGTGGGTGAGAGAATGAGAGAGTGGCTGAAAGAATAAAAGAGTGGGTGAGAGAATAAGAGAGTGGGTGAGAGAAGGAAAGAGTGGGTGAGAGAATAAGAGAGTGGGTGAGAGAATGAGAGAGTGGCTGAAAGAATGAAAGAGTGGGTGAGAGAATAAGAGAGTGGGTGAGAGAAGGAAAGAGTGGGTGAGAGAATAAGAGAGTGGGGGAGAGCAAATGAGAGTGAGTGAGAGTGAATGAGAATGAGGGAGAGAGGGTTAGAGTGGCTGAGAGAATGGGAGAGTGGGAGAGAGTGAGAGTGGGTGAGAGTGGGTAAGAGTGGGCAATAGTGGGCTACAGCCAGTGAGTGCTACTCATGCTGGGAAGGAGGAAATAACTTACCTTGGCCACCATTGCAGTGCGGGCTCCAAGCCGTGCAGCCATGACGCACTGATTGGCGCCCTTTCCACCAAAGCCCACCGCAAACCGCTGCCCATGGACAGCCTCCCCTGGCTTGGGCAGTCTTAGAGGATAGCTGGAAGCAGTCACAGTAACTTTAGCTTTCAAAAAAGTTAGATAGGATGTCTTCAGTATGAGGTGTCCATGTGTCATTATCACTTAATTCATAAGGAAAACGTCATCCCTTCTAAGGCGGGAAACATTGCCACATTAAGCTTTCATATTTTTTCCTGCTCATAATTGTCTGTGTGGCAGTGTAAAATAGAGTGCCACAGCATGCTTAGACATTTAAATCAGTGTCACTGGTTTGCTTAATCAATTCAAAGTTAAACATAAGGAGTTTTCCCTTCGATATTTACCTCTCCAGCAGGTGTGCCTACATGCACTGATATCTCACTCTTCCATTCACTAGAAACTCACTACAACCACAAACAAGATCTTGGGAATGCAAGAGTAGAGAAAAATACATTATGTGTCCATCTACACATCTGATTAGCATTGATTAAAATGTGAGTTTCGCAATTAATGTATCAAATACATGGATCCATTAATGTATCTATCAGCAATGCATGTACACACAAGAGTTTGTAGAGGGCAAGAAACACGACACAAGCCAAACAGATTCACCTTAATTATACAACTTACAAGTAACTTTTGGGCTTCCATGCAGCAATCAGAACAGTTCTGCATTTTTCTGCAGTTCAAAGATAAGGGGAGATAGACCACTACTTCTTTCGTGACCATCAGAAGATGGAAATCTTGAACTACAATTCTAAGTGCCAGAATGTCTAGAAAAAATTCTTCTCACTTTTTTAGCTCATTCTTGTGGCTTCATTAGTCTGACCCAGTGACTGTTTTCTCAAGGGTGTAGGGCCTGGACCTCGGGTGGGGTGGCTGCCATGAGTGTCAACACACTTAAGGAGACTGCCTTGTCTTGCTTGGACAGAAATCATTCCTCCACTAATAATCCACATGTAAGGGCAAGGTTTTACAGGTCAAACAGGTCAATAGAAAAGGACTTAAGTGGCAGTCCTGAACCACACATTCATGTAGATGTTTAAGGAAAAGCAGGATTTTAAGCCCCATGGGACATTAGGTCCCACTTAAGTAAAAAAAAAAGCAAACTGTTATGTTGGTTTAGGTAGTTTTATTGTAAAATGTATTGCGCTTAATGAATCAAAGTGAGTTTCTATCCTGAGAGGTACTTAGATATGACCCAGTCAGAAACTAGATCAGTCACAATGCTAGTTTGTTCGACACCACACTTGCCATGTTGAAAGTCCAACAAATATTTGCTCCTTAAGCCAGTTCTTAACAGGTGTTTGCCAAGTCTTGGCAAATATTGGCCAAATATTCAGTCAAAATTTGCTGGGTCTTGGGATATATTCGCTGAATATTTGGTCATAAGATCCCTCAAAAATTATAGGTTACACAAAGATAGCTCATGCCGAGCTTGTAGTGAGGATCGAGACACGTTGCGCACCAAGCGGTTGCTGTTATTGGTGAATCAAGGGAAGTAATCACAACGCTTAGAGACATGTAAAAGTGCTTGTTTGTCGACGCGTTTCTGATTGCGTTCCGATCATGTTTGTGAATACATTTACGGTGTAATGTGTAATAAAATGATTTGCTGCAATAATGGGGGTGTTTTGGCTTTGTTTTTTTGTAGCAGGCGTTGTGAAATCGAAAGATTTGGTTCATCTAAATGGATGCTTGTGCGCATGCCCGTGAACCTATAGTCCGTTTAAACATTGCTCTGTCAGTGGACGCTACTGACTTTGCACGCCCGGGGAGTAATGCCAAAGATCCGGCCGCATTAAAACATGCAAAAATATTAATTAGATTAAAAACTAATCGAAAATAGTCATATTAGACTGTTTTAACGTATACTTTCTGCACAAAACCCACAGAAGATAAGTAAACAAACCTCACCGGTCGTATGTACCTAGATGGCTAGCAGACGAATAATCTTTGTCTCCACTGACAGAGCAATGTTGAAACGGACTATAGGCTCACATTTCCATGAACCAAATATTTCGATTTCACAACGCCTGCTACAAAAAAACAAAGCCAAAACACCCCCATTATTGCAGCAAATCATTTTATTACACATTACACCGTAAATGTATTCACAAACATGATCGGAACGCAATCAGAAACGCGTCGACAAACAAGCACTTTTACATATATATGTCTCTAAGCGTTGTGATTACTTCCCTTGATTCACCAATAACAGCAACCGCTTGGGGCGCTGCATTTTGAGCGTCTTGTAACTTTGAAGAGCAAAAGCTCGGCATGAGCTATCTTTGTGTAACCTATAATCTTTGTCCCTCAGAGCACAATGGCATTAAAAAAAATGTTGCTTCATTTACATCTACAGCCATTGCACACTAACGGTATGGACATGATGCTGATTGATGCCATATTGCAAATGTCCTGTGTTTGCAATATCTTGGTTTGGTTTTGTCAAGCTATTAAATTGCTAATGATTTGCCAAGACTGGGTGCAATAGTTGCCAAATTTTTGCTTATAAGTAATTTGCCAAGACTTGGTGAACATTAGCCAAGATTTATTTGTCAAGTAAGAACAGGCTATAGACACCAATCACATCTGATGTTGTACACTTCATGGTCAACAATTGAACATAGCACAGCATGAGTATCAAAGCAAATGCTCATGCACTCAGTTTGTGATGTTTCATGTTACTCTTTGGGACTACATACTTTTTAAAGGAAATTTTTGTGAGGAACGGAAGAGGAAAAGTGGCTGCTAATGTGATAATTCTCATTTTTCCTTTAACAAATTTGATCAAAGTTTGCTTATAATGATAAGTTTTGATTGTATGTCAGTACTGAGAGATAAAACAAATTGACCTGTTATTAGTCGGAGATGAGAAAGGTACAGTTTATCAATGTCAATCAAAATGTGATAAGGCTTAATGCCCCACACAATAGTAATTTGTTTCCAAAACGAAAATAGTCAGCAAGATGGGGAAAAACTTACGAAATTCACATCCATCTCTATATTCAAATTGGGTGTCTTCCTTTTTTAGTTGTGTATATTTTTCCTGAACATTTCATCAAAATGATCTTGTGCTTATTATCCTTCAATTTTCTTAATTGGATGGTGTGGCATCATGTCAAGAAAGACCACTTTTTGCCCTAAGTATGCAGAAATCTGAGGAAGTTAATTTATTCTCTTTTTTTCATGAATGGAACTTGTTGATTTGCCCTACAATCTCAAAAAGTGGAGAAAGGGTGGTTTTGCTATAGTCTAAGGGTTCTGTTTCTTTCATCAATGGGCACAAGAAACTAAATAATTTTAAACCTTGAGGCAAAGAGCTGTTATCTGTGAACTCTAATTCAATTTATCATTAGAAACAAGTTGTTTTTTAAAACTTCCATAAACAGGCCACACTAGTGGACTCATCCATGGAGAGGAGTGTGAAAAGATGACCAAGCTGCCAGGCTCTGCAAGCTGTCAAGCCCTACAAGCTGCCAGGCTCCGCAAGCTGTCAAGCCCTACAAGCTGCCAGGCTCCGCAAGCTACCGGGCCCCACAAGCTGCCAGGCCCCGCAAGCTGCCGGGCCCCACAAGCTGCCGGGCCTCACAAGCTGCTGGGCCCCACAAGCTGCCGGGCCTCACAAGCTGCTGGGCCCCACAAGCTGCCAGGCTCTGCAAGCTGTCAAGCCCTACAAGCTGCAGGGCCTCACATACAAGCTGCCTGGCCCCACATACAAGCTGCTGGGCCCCACATACAAGCTGCCTGTCCCCACATACAAGCTGCCTGGCCCCACATACAAGCTGCCTGGCCCCACATACAAGCTGCCTGTCCCCACAAGCTGCCGGGCCCTACAAGCTGCCGGGCCCTACAAGCTGCCAGGCCCTACAAACTGCCGGGCCCCGTATACAAGCTGCCTGGCCTCACATACAAGCTGCCGGGCCCCACATACAAGCTGCCGGGCCCCACAAACAAGCTGCCAGGCCCCACATACAAGCTGCCGGGCCCACAAGCTGCCGGGCCCTACAAGCTGCCGGGCCCCATATACAAGCTGCCGGGCCCCACATACAAGCTGCCGGGCCCCACATACAAACTGCCGGGCCCTACAAGCTGCCGGGCCCAACAAGCTGCCGGGCCCCACAAGCTACTGGGCCCTACAAGCTGCCGGGCCCTACAAGCTGCCCGGCCCTACAAGCTGCCGGGCCCCACATACAAGCTGCCGGGCCCTACAAACTGCCGGGCCCCACAAGCTGCCGGGCCCACAAGCTACTGGGCCCTACAAGCTGCCCGGCCCTACAAGCTGCCGGGCCCTACAAGCTGCCGGGCCCTAGAAGCTGCCGGGCCCTACAAGCTGCCGGGCCCTACAAGCTGCCGGGCCCACAAGCTACTGGGCCCTACAAGCTGCCGGGCCCTACAAGCTAGCAAGCAACAGCGTATGACAGAAGGGATATTGGTTGGTTAATTTTCAGTGAATTCGCAGTGATTCATAGTCATACATGGAATGACAAAAGGATTTGACCATCCAAAAAACCTCTTTAAAACACAGCCGATCAGATGTTGTGTCCCGCCAGTTAATGTTTCCTGCCAGCTTGGCTGTCTTGCTCACACCCCTCTCCTCCAACGAGTCCACTCATGTGGCCCATGTATGAAAGCCTTTGTTTTTTTAAATATCAATTCATTATTTAGTTATTTACATATATATATGTTTGGTAATCATTCCAAACACCATTTAACACTACATTTGCCGAATGATCCCCCAACTGGTAGGAACTTCTGACAATTGGACTTCCAGGGTTGCTCCAGTAAAACAGCCAGGGCTTGGCCTCGAGCAGACAGGGGCTGCCAACCCGGGCAGGGGACATGCATCCTGTCATGGAGCACTGGCAAAAGAAATTTACACCAAAATAAAATTATTTGATCTTTTCCCTCCTGTGTATTTCTATGCATTTATTAGCCACTTTGCATGGGTTTTTTAAGTGATAAAACTAAAACCCATAGCACCAATAAACGTCGTTTAGCTTAAGATTACACCCGAATCACGCGCACCGTTAAGGTGCATGGAGTACAGTACCGCCGAGCAAGACGTTTGTCACAAAACGCAGATATATTTACGCGGCCGGACCTTAGCATAACTCCCCGGGTGTGCCAAGTCAGTCAGGCGGAGTGGCGGGTGCCGTCTCTTTTTAGAGTCGAATTATTAAGAGTACCGGGCAGATAACTCTGCGACGATTTCCGGTTCATACTTGGAACGGTTCATACTTTGGAACGTTACAGGGCCTAATGCTCTGACTTTCAAGCGCTTAATTCCCTGAAAGCATTTGTGTTTAGCCAATGTTAATATTTTTGCTTACAAAATTGTATCTCTCTTTTTGTTTAATTCTTTAGTCAGTGTGTTTGTTAGATAACCATGTCCTTAATTTGTTTACTTTGTACTTAATTGATGTATTTTTCCATTACAACACACATTTTTGAAAAATTGAACGAGGGTGTCTTATGCCTTACTCTCCCCTAATTCCTATGCGGGAGAGAGAGGTGGCAGTTAGGGCTAAAGAAAGCTGTCAGCGGTGGGGTTGGAGGTGGCACAAATCCTCTACTTCCCCTGACAAATTGTCTTCTACTGAACATTGAGTTATCTCCCCTATCCACACCCACACGCCCAGAATACCTTACCCTACATTGTTCGCTTCTTACGAAAACATGTACGTTGATTTGAATTAAACGAAGGAGTTTAAAATCAAACCTTCCTGTAAAATTACATCTTCTATTGCAAGGAGAAACTCCTTCATGTTTCCGATGGTCACGACGCAATCTCCACCTCTGATTGTCTGAACCGGAAGGTATGGGCTTGTCAAACCCATCCAACAACTTTGGCATTTGACTGCAGGGCAGATTATGCAAAAGGGACGAGGATAAACAAAACTTCACCTCATAAGATCAGTCATGCAGCTTCCTATCACCATAACATCCATTACTTGATCCAAAGCAGGAGAGTGTTGATTGTCTGATATTCTGCAGCCAAGTCAGCACTGTAGCGACGACGAAAAGTTAATCCAAAAGTAATCGCAGAGTTATCTGCTCGGCTCTCTCTTTATGCGATTTACCGCTCCTGCACCTGTGTTCTTCGCATGGAATATATCCCGAAAAACGACGCAGTAGTTACTTTACGAGTTTTAGTGTTTTTGGTGCATTTGTGTAGTTTAACACATAATGTAGCGTTCAAACAAGTTTTTTCCCATGCAAAGCCGTCTCCCCTGCCGGAAATAATATCGGAGTCACCTCCCTGTAGTCTATTTTTAGTCTGGTTTTATAAAACGCGACCGTTGACTGACTTCGCACGCCCGGGGAGTTATGCTAAGATCCGGCCGCGTAATCTGCGTTTTGTGACAAACGTCTTGCTCGGCGGTACTGTACTCCATGCACCTTAACGGCCCGCGTGATTCGGGTGTAATCTTAAGCTAAACGACGTTCCGAATGTTTCCGACTTCGACCATTTCAGCAGCGCCAATAAACGAGAATCAGCAGACATCTCCCACGAATCCTGCTACGAAGAATCGATAGACTTCCAAAGACCTATATATAATTCTTTTCTGACTAGCGCTGCCTTAACTCTTCCAACGTGTACGCCGATGTTCCGAGTACAATAATTAAATATGTCCATGGCACTCATTGGCGGAGTACGTGTTCCTCCGGATCAAATTGGTCCTTGGTCAGCTGGTATATGGATGGATGGGTGGATGGATGGACTTTTACGGCTTTTAGCCTTTGTAGGCTACGTAAGGCCACCGAGCACAAAAACCACTAGAATAGTTCCGAGTCAGCGCAAATCAAGTCACGATGTACCTAGTTATTCGGGTGTATCTTTATACCGAAAAACACCGTAAAACACCAAAAAACACCGTAAAACACCGTAAAACACCGTAAAACGGTGTTTTTCGGTATAAAGATACACCCAGGCGGTATATCTTTATACCGAAAAACACCGTAAAACACCGAAAAACACCGTAAAACACCGAAAAACGCCATGCCATTAATATTCATGATGAAAAAAATAATGCTGCTTGAAAACAAAAATCATGTTGATAACTCCATTATAATTGATTGACTGAGAAGGTTTTACAATCTTGATGATACCGTCGATATATGGGAGTAATGTAATGATGGACACATACAATTTGCAGTTGTGATTTAATAAAGTTTTGATCTGAGTTGTCTCAAGTTGATTTGTGTTTGGTATGAGTGAACTAAATATACCGCAAAACATAGCAAAACATCGCAAAACTGTTCTTGAACTTGCCATTTATTTGCCACATCTTAATCACAGCAAAAATACATCATCGTCATCTTCATAGAAAATCATTATCTTCATTTTTTTTAAAGCAAAAAGAAAAAACACCATCATCAAACAAAACACATTTCATCATCATCACTCATCATCATCATCATCCTGTTAGTGTCGTCACCATGGTATAATTCTTACAAGTTTATCACACAAAACAAAAATTTCAGATAATAATGACTCACAGCAAATCATCATCATCATCTTCATAGAAAATCATCATCATCATCTTCATAGAAAATCATTTTCTTCGTCAAAATACTGCAAATAAAATCATCATCATCACCAAAAGTCATCAATCAATCAATCAATCAATCAAGTTTATTGCCTTACGTCCAGTCAACCAATTATCTTCACCAAAAAGTCACACCAAATCATCATCATATTAAAAAAACTACATCATCAAACAAAACACATTTCATCATCATCATCACTCATCATCATCATCATCCTGTTAGTGTCGTCACCATGGTATAATTCTTACAATTTTATCACACAAAACAAAAATTTCAGATAATAATGACTCACAGCAAATCATCATCATCATCTTCATAGAAAATCATCATCATCATCTTTATAGAAAATCATTTTCTTCGTCAAAATACTGCAAATAAAATCATCATCATCACCAAAAGTCATCAATCAATCAATCAATCAATCAAGTTTATTGCCTTACGTCCAGTCAACCAATTATCTTCACCAAAAAGTCACACCAAATCATCATCATATTTAAAAAAACTACATCATCAAACAAAACACATTTCATCATCACCATCGTCATCATCATCATCATCATCATCTGGTCTGGGAACATGACGTTTTCTTTTTGACGGTGTTGTTGTCCGTTCCGTTCTTTTTCTTTTATGTTGACCCGGTTTTTTCCCTCCATGAGTGGGAACTCGGACAACCTTGTTCCCAGACCTGGCCAACCCTGCAGTGCATTTTGGAAGTTTGAGAAATCGTCGGAGCCAAGCTGCCTTTCTCTCAGCAGACAACTGATGCCACCCGTCGACGCTTACATAGAACTGCCCATAGTCTTGACTTAGCTGCAACTCTCCGAGGTTCGTGAAGGCACGTCTCACGTCTGTGTATTGACTCTGGACCACTTCATGTAGAGTATTGACAAGTTCAACAAGCTTTTTTGTTCGCCAGTCGATTGCCTGCTTCAAACAATGGTTGATGCTTTCACAATTGTTGTTGGTCCACAAGTCTGGTAGATCCAACCCCGCTCTTGCCTTCGCCTTTTTGTTGTCAACTAGCAGCGTGAAGAGTTTCTTTCTGAGCTTGGTGGCCACATGATCAGGGAGTCTGGTTGCTAGACTCTGGAGGGCGTCGTTCAGCTCATCAGCACTGGAACAAGCTGCCGGCAGATCAAACAGTGTTTGAGTCAGTCTCTTTCTCTCTTGACGAGGCATCATCATCATCATCACTCTGCTAATCATCATCATAATCTTCATCATCATCATATTTACCTGATAGAGGGAGGGAGGGAACAGAAGACGGACGGCTACCGTGTTGGTGGGGTGGTGTAGAGGATCGTGCACTTGTAATCTCGTCAGTACTGTCATCCTGCTCGCCTGTATCAGATGACTGAATGGGAGATGTCCGGGTCAGTTGTTCTTGTCCCTCACAGTCTGTCTGAAATCACCAACATCAACAGCCAGTCACTACTTTCCAAATAATGAATGACCCTCTTTGTAAATTTTTTCTTCAACTTTCTAAAATCATCATCATCATCATCATCATCATCATCATCATCATCATCATCATCATCATCATCATCATCATCATCATCATCATCATCATCATCATCATCATCGTCGTCGTCGTCGTCGTCGTCGTCGTCGTCGTCGTCGTCACTGATCGTCAGCGTCATCATCATAACTCATTAAAATTGGTTACTTACACATATCCATTGAAAACTTCTGCGTCTCCTCAGCAGCTTGTATTGTAGCCTATTGATGTTGGTGTTGCAGCGGGTGTGTCGCCATTTTTTGCAAACATCGCAAAGTAGTGCGTGCTGGTTTCTGGACACTGGCCTATCACACCTGCTGCAACGTTCTACCGGCGTGTCCATGTCGACCCGACGTCTATCACAGGGCCGACACAAATGATCACTTGTCTTGTGTGGGCCAACCCTAACTGGTAGTAGTGCAAAGTGCATTCAACTTGTTTAGGTCCGGTTAGTTAACTCATACCAAACACAACTCAAGACAACTCAGATCAAATCAAGTTTGTAAAACCTTCTCAGTCAATCAATTATAATGGAGTTATAGTCATCAATTGTGGATGGCCATGACATTTGTACCGCTGTGAACATTTCGGGTTGCAGTCTAAATCCAGTCTGTGACACGGACTTAAACCATCAACACCGGCCAACATTTGAAATCAATTGGATTTGCAAATAGTATGAGACAACTCAGATCAAAACTTTATTAAATCACAACTGCAAATTGTATGTGTCCATCATTACATTACTCCCATATATCGACGGTATCATCAAGATTGTAAAACCTTCTCAGTCAATCAATTATAATGGAGTTATCAACATGATTTTCGTTTTCAAGCAGCATTATTTTTTTCATCATGAATATTAATGACATGGCGTTTTTCGGTGTTTTACGGTGTTTTTCGGTGTTTTACGGTGTTTTTCGGTATAAAGATATACCGCCTGGGTGTATCTTTATACCGAAAAACACCGTTTTACGGTGTTTTACGGTGTTT